>JAPTYQ010000003.1:15100361-15112287 GCA_029814465.1 Ostorhinchus cyanosoma
GTCGCGTCCCATCTCCTCCACCTCCACCTCAACCACTGTTCCACTGTTCCCTGTGTTAATATCTCCATGTGTTTTTTTGTATCTCCTTGTAGAGTGGGGAGAATTAGCTGGACGATGGAGAAAAGTGTGTTCCTCAACGCAGCAGCACTAATTTATAATGGAACATCTTATTCTTGTCTTTTTTTTCTTTTCCGTGTCTTGACAAAGCAATGATTCTTAATCACTAATACTAATAACTGGCTTTTTTTTCGTGCTTTTCATTTATCTCTCTCTTTGTGTTTGTAGCTTTTGATTTCACGCCTCACCTTTATTTTGACTAATTTTGCTTTCTTTTCTGTCCAGATTGAAAGTATGTCTCTGCTGTTGACTTTAGCTTGGGTTTCTGTGGCAACGTCAGTCAGACCACTTACGTTTATTACGTACTCTTCACTGTGTTCAATTAAAAGCTTTGCGCTGAACACTGAATACATCTTTATAAGTAGAATTTGCGCAAAACCATAAAATGTTGGCGGCATATTCGGGAAATTTTTGGTCGCTTTAAATGATCATATGCTAACATTAAGAATTTTTTCATCAATAAATTTGTCGAGAAGCCCTGCGATGAACTGGTGACATGTCCAGGGTGTACCCCGCCGTTGCCTATAAGTAGCTGGGATAGACTCCAGCGGACCCCCGTGACCCTAGTGAGGATAGAATGGGTTCAGAAAATGAATAAATGAATTTGTCAAGATTAAAAAATGACAGAAAAACATCATTCGCGGTTACAGTCGTTTGCTCTCGTTCGAGTGTGTCTGAGGACTTGTTTGACATGCGGTCCGGAGTCTGATCGTCACCATAGAAACCCATCTGATTTCTGTCCTCACCTGTTCTTCTATCTGCACACTCTTTCATCTGTCTTCAGTTTTAACTTGTTTTCTTTTTAGTTGGCTTGACACGGGTTCTTCATTGAAACTTCACGATTCCTGTTGATTATCCAACAGGTCGAGGAAGCTATGCTTCTTAATGAAATAACATGTAATTTATTCTATACTTCTGACCAGAGTGCAGCGGGGGTGAAGGAAGCTAAGGTAAGGCACAGACTGAACCGTGACTAACTCTGATCTAATTCATTTCATCTGCTGCCTCCGAGTGTGTAGCATCATGATTAACCCCTAAAGACCCAAACAGCCACTGGCAACCAACACCATCTACTGAACTAAAATGATTAATAACTTCTGACCCACTAAACCTATCAATACACTGAAATAATTGGTGTAAAATGCAGTTTGTCATCTTTTCATGGTTATCAGATTTGACCCATTTGGACATTCAGAGACTCTGTAGTTACCATGGAAACACCGTCATCTTCTACAACACAGATTCACCAGTAAAACCCATGGAGTTTAATAAATGACAGTGGATGGACAGTTAATTATATCTTTGAAGAAAAAGTCACTATTTCTTGAGGTTTCTCTGTTTTTGATATAATAACCCTCAACGTTTGTCCAAGTGTTTATGAAAATCTACATGATCGGTGAATTAAATACAAGAAAATACATGATTTTCACCTAAAAATATAAAATACAGAGGGTAATAATAGAATAAATGGGGATCAATCACTTGAAAAAAGATAAATAAAGTAGAAAAAACATTTTGGAACTGCCATAAAAATAACACTGGGTCTTTATGGGTTAATATCAGTGTACTGGATATTAAAGGAATGAATTCATTTAATACATGTAATTATACTTAAGTCATTTTCAACATGATTACATCGCGTTGCTGGCAAAGTCACTCAACATTAAGTTTCGGATTGTGTATAAAGTGCATGTATTTGTGGAGCCTGTTCACTGACTGACCCTCACATGTGTCCTTTCAGCCTGAGGATATTGGTCAAGCGTCCATGGTAAATGCGCCTGAAGGAAACAAAGTGGATATAGAAGCCTTCAGTCAGTTTACAAAAATTATCACCCCTGCCATAACCCGAGTGGTGGACTTTGCCAAAAAACTGCCTATGTTTTGTGAGGTGAGTGTGTTTGCCTATTTGCCAGACTTTATTTATCAAAAAGGAGGTGAAAAACAGAGTGAAAAGAGAGTTGATGATGCTTCTGTTTGCAGACCGTGTTCCTCTGTACAACATGGACAAAGACTGACATTTTTTTTTTTTACTCACATGAAAAATACCACTGCAATAAAATCAGTTATTGCAGCTTTTTGACATAATATCCAAGGTTCTGTTCTCAGTAAGATACCACCATCCAATTAGTAATTATATTAAGGGAAAAAAAAGTGCACACAAATTAGTGATATCATGCATTAAAACTGTTATTTAAAGTGTTAAAATTCAAAAAACGATTCAACTTTTGGTATTTTTGTGCAGAGTTGAAGTGGTTTAAGACATTTATGCAAAAAAAAAAGGAAAAAAAATATTGATCTGTGATGATTTTATGTTAGTTTTTGTGCCATTCAGCCCATTTTTGGCTCCAGAGTTTAATAAATAACAGAATCCACAGGGGTTCAATGATTTAAAGAACATGTGCCAAATTATTTTACAAATGTTCATGTAATTATTCTAATTACTCTCATTATATCATTATATTATTTAACAGTGTTTCAAGTAGTGACTGTTTGTGCATTAGATCACTTCTACAGTCTGCTTTATGAACTAAATACCTGTAATGTTTATCTCTTTTTGCTACTTTTTGACATAATATCCAAGGCTTTATTCTCAGTAAGACCCCACCACCTTATTAGTTATTATATGTGTATAAAAAAGTGCATATATGAAAGAAACACAAAAACATTAGTGATATCATGTAATAAAACTGTCATTTAAAGTGTTAAAATTCAAAAAAATAATTCAACTTTTGGTATTTTTGATCAGAGTTGTGCAGAAAAGGAGAAAAAAAAACTAATATGTGATGATTTTATGGAAATTTTTGTGTCATTCAGTCCATTTTTGGTTGCAGAGTGTAATAAATAACAGAATCAACAGGGGTTAAATGATTAAAAGAACATGTGCCAAATTATTTTACGAATGTTCATGCAATTATTATTCTAATTACTCTCATTATATCATTATAATTATTCTATTATTTAACAGGATTAACAGGTGGTGACTGTTCCTGCATTAGATCACTTCTATAGTCTGCTCTATGAACTAAGTACCTGTAATGTTTATCTGCTTTTCAGCTGCCTTGTGAAGACCAGATCATCCTGTTGAAAGGCTGTTGCATGGAGATCATGTCACTGCGAGCGGCCGTTCGCTACGATCCGGAGAGCGAGACCCTCACACTCAATGGGGAAATGGCGGTCACCCGGGGTCAGCTTAAAAACGGAGGCCTGGGCGTAGTGTCAGATGCCATCTTTGACCTTGGCGTGTCATTGTCCTCCTTTAACTTGGATGACTCCGAGGTGGCTCTGCTGCAGGCTGTCATCTTGCTTTCATCTGGTAAGAGCCTGACGACCAGGATTCAACACATGGAAACACTGATTAGGGTCGGATTAGGGTCTCAGTCACACTATAGCCCTAAATACATCATATGGACAAAAGCATTAGGACACATTGAATTCAGGTGTTTCTTTTCTAACAGGGATACAAAACAATAATGGCATATGTTTTAATACAGTTTTATATCGGGATAAATATTATATTGGTTAGTTCGGTTTAAATTCTTCTCTTTGCTTCCAAAATGCCTCAGAGATGTTTTTTTTCTTTCAATATTTATTTATTTAATTTTCTTTTTTTTTTTTTTTAATCCACAACTATGATGTTAAATGTTCTACCTCTAAATTTCTAATATATTTTTCAGGCTCTGACTGTAAATAAAAATAAAATAACCATCTACTTTCTTCACATATCCCATTAAAAGTTCAGGAAATATTGATGTTTATATTTCAAATTAGCACGAACAGGATATCTTTTGAGCTGTAGCTATGATGTGTCCCAATATTTTTATCTATTTAGTTTATAAACATCAATGTTTCCTTAAAGTTTAATGGGATGTTTTTCTTTCTAACTGAGATGTGAAGAAAATAGATGGTTAAAGCTATAAAACTATATTATGATATTTGACCTGTGTTATTAAAGAAACACTTGAATTCAACGTGTCTCAATACTGTTATCCATGAAGTGGATATTAGCATCGGGAAATGACCAAATATGGGCAATTTTCTGGCAGTTTTACTTCATATTTGCCATTTTGAGGACATAATCATCATGAATAAAACAACAGCTTTTACTGTACAAGCTTTAAGACATGACAGACAGAACCTAAAATAAGATGTTACTTATAACACTGCTGTCTTTTCAAAGCAAAATCTGGACTGTAGTGAAAGATGAGCATAAGAGGATTGTTACTATGTTTGTCACGTCAACACGACTAAACTGTGGACCGTCAAGTTAGAATGTTTTACCCACAGTTATTAGTAGTCATGTCTCTTAAGTCATAACTGTGGAAAAACACAGACTTATAATTATTGACATGTCTGTTCATGTACTTGGACAAATAATATCCATGTAAAAGTGGTTTGATTGATTTGAAAATTATTCAAATTCTTCCTTTAAACAAAATAGTCTCTACATTCTACATTAGTCTTTAATTCAGAGCTAACAGACAGCAGTGTTAGATATGAATAATCAGAAGGTATTTAATAACAGTAGAGATTTGAAAAATTCTATATATGAGTATATCAGTATATTTTACATCACAATAAACATAGGCATGTTTTTCACAGTACGTGATGTCCAACATATTAACTAGAATACTACAGAATAGTGTTAAATTTAGCTTCTGTATCAGAACTATAATGCGGCAAAGTGATGTATCCAAAATGACTGTATTTACACATGATTTATGTTATTGAACGGACCGTCCTCGACACCCCTACACAAGTCAATAAACACTTTGACAACGTTTTACAGATTTACTGAGATTTACGGGAAAATAAAACAATCACGTCCATAAATTCACTTGTACACTTTGTAGGTCGTCCTTCTGCAGTGAACAGATTGTACGTGTGCATTTTCTGATGTGAAATCCATATCAAAGTGTGGTCCAGTCATTTAATCAGCATAATCATTCTAAGGAGCTTTGTCCGGGATTGATTGGTTTTGGAGCCAAAACCATAATTTTTCTGTGCTACAATCAATCAATTCTCAAGCACCTCAGTGCAGATCAATACTGCTCTGCTGTACATGTAAACATGTACAGGACGTGGGGTTAACCCGTCCATCTGTCTGCTGCACTGACACGCTTACAGTAGCTGGGCTTCGATCAATACAAGTTTGACCCAAATCACTGCCACTGAGATGACTGTGCAAAAGTATCAAAATGACACGTTTTTTTTGGAAACTCAGAAGATAAAGGTTGACAGATGATAAGCATAGTCAAATATATGAGTCTTGGATATTATGTCATTAAGTAGGAATAACATTGATTTCATTGCATTGTTGTTTTTCAGTTGAGTAAAAAAATGTTGTTTCAATGTAAGTGTTTCCATGAAGGTCCTGCACTGGAAAAAAAAACTACTAATGCAGTGAAATCAACATTGTTGCTAATCTTTGACATGTCTAAGACAATGTCTCATCTCTCTATCATGTATTATGTATATGGAAAATATCTCATATTTTGTGGTGTTTTTAAATAAAAGTGGTAAATATACTATTATTACTTATTACATCAAGTTTAAGAGCACAAACCTACAGTGATGGAATCATCTCAAACATCTTTGTGTTTAGTTTTTATTCTGCTGAATAATTGTATACTGCTGCCTTATTGTATTTATTTATTTATTTATTTATTAACCTTAGCAAAAAAGTGACTCGTTGAGATTAAATATCTCTTTTGCAAGAGTGCCATAGCCAAGACAGAAGCAGCAGAAGTTGCAGAAAATAGACGCTTCACCCATATGTCCACACCAACACCATGCATAAAACATCACACTGAAAACACACATATAAAACACCACCAATAATTTAAAAGCTGCAAAAAGAATTCAATAATGTTCTTTAAAAGCATCTCAAAGCAGAACCCGATTCAATCCGTTGGAAAAACATCTACATTGACATTTATCCTTTTTTCCCGTTCCTTTAAAATGACTGTATTTACAAACACCAGCTTCTTCATTTTAATGTCGCTCTGTTTGATTCAAACTTCACTCATTCTTTTGTGTGGACATAAACTGATCCTGTTTTTTTTGCGTGTGTGTGTTTTTGTCGTCAGATCGTCCGGGCCTGACTAGTGTGGAGCGAATCGAACGCTGCCAAGAGGAATTCCTGCTGGCCTTTGAACATTACATCAACTACCGCAAACACAAATTGGCGCATTTCTGGCCCAAGCTGCTAATGAAGGTGACGGACCTACGGATGATTGGTGCCTGCCACGCCAGCCGATTCCTCCACATGAAAGTGGAGTGTCCCACCGAGTTATTCCCTCCTCTCTTCCTGGAGGTCTTCGAGGACTGACCAATGGATTTAGTGTATGTGTGTGTGCATGTATGTATGTGTGAGTGTGTACGTGTGTGTGTGTGCGTGTGTGAGTGTGTGTGCATACGTCAGCGCCTGGGCACCCTGGTGGTCTCAGGGATGGAACCAGCAGAAGGCCCATCACAATGAACTTTCTATTAGCACTACTGAGTGTCACTTCATTCCATAGAGTAGGAGTAGCTCTCTGGTCTAGTTTTGGATGGAACCATTCCTTACAGTGCGGGTACATGTGAATAGCATTTTTTTTTTTTTTTTTTTTGTTCTGTTGTTATTGCAGATATAACCTCTCACCTCGGATTTTATTATAGTTTTATTTTGTTTGTTAATGATTGTACAGTTGGCGTAATGGTGATTTTATGACACTTGCTCATTCATTAGAAACCATGCAAATTGTTTTCTTCCCTTATGCTGAAAATTCAAAATGGCTGCTCACCTGACACACACGGATTAAGTCGTCGTTAGCAACCCGTTGGCCTTTTCCCCACCCGTTCAGATTCATTTGACCCAAATGGTGGGTTATTATGTTACCTGTCATGTAGTCATTTTATTTATCTGGTGAGTGTCTGGACTCTTCACTTTCTCACCATCTTACTGTGACCTGACCTGGCAGTCAACCCTCACTCTTAAGGACATTAACCCACATGCCTTGTCGTAAAAGCTCGGGGTAGCCACCAGTTTCAACATTTAGTCGTGAAGCTGCGTTCCAGAGAAGTATGAAAAATCTACATTATTTTTTATCTGCAACTTTGGAGTAAAATGCCAGACGATTCCGAGTCCAACACAATGTATTTGATGTCATATCGTGGCAGCATGCACAGTAAACACTACAATACCGTTAAATATTTGTACTATTTTCATGTTAGTATACTATGCCCATTATTTAGGCTAGTTAATGTGGAAGTAAACAACGACTCTTGACATGTAAAGTAACACCAACAGTTGCTAATGTGCTTTGCTTACCAGCGAGCAGAGTAAAAGGCTCTAGACACCACATTAGAGCCATTACGGGAGATTAAAAACACCCACTGATTTTATTTTTGAGAGAATTTACACATTAAAAATCAAAAGTTTAGTTTGCATTTGAAGGAATTATAACACTGCAGACTAAATATATATAAAGAAGCGTCTGCTAAAAAGAATAAATGAATAATGTTGTATTAAAGCTGCAGGAGTTAAAATCACAGAATGCACAACTATCTTCTGTCTTCTCTAAATATAAACTAAATATAAATATAAATGAACCTGACGCTGTTTCAAGTGAAGCCACATCTCCAAACTTCCATCTGCCAGAATCTGATAAGCGATTGGTAATTACAACTGTCAGTCATGTATTTAACTCCCATAAATATCTGAAAACACCTGTGATTAGACAAAAAAACCTGCATCACGGAGTAGATTTTCAACAGTCTGGAAATACAGGGTAGGAGTAGACGTCCTCTCAGATCAATAAAAGACAATGTGATAAAAAGTAATACTGGAATTTTAGCACAGTGATGCTAAAAAAAAAACAAAAAAAAACAATCAAGCACTGCAGCTTTAAGCAGACAGATCAGCCAGTGAATGTACCATAACGTGATAGACACTGAAAATTAAAAAACTCAAATTGAAAACGGATATTTAAGACAGACTACCTAAACTGAGAAGTTGTGAAAGTGTTCTTAATTTTTTAAAAACTTAACTATGTTGTTGTTCTGTAGGGGTTTAATGCAAACTAAAATTACCAATGCAATGGTAGAGAAATGTCCTACTTGATAAGGTAAAAAACTTTTAAACTGCTTATTGCAGTTTAGTCCACTTTCATTTATAACAACAGTAGAGTTGACAAATGGCTCTAATCTGCTGTCATAGCTGCACTGAGGACTGTTTAGCCTGAGGAAAACCTGCAGATGCTTGGAACGCAGTAGTAGCATTAACGTGAGCCTGTTTGTTGTTGTCGGAGACTGGTCAGGACTATTTTTAAGCACATAATGACACCGATGTCAGGAATAGACAATCATACAGTAAAGTACTCGTTTTGTGTAACAATGCCACATGCTGTGCCAAAACCAGGTGAATGATGCCCTCCTATTGAATCCCTGCCGGGCTTTCAAAGCGATACCAAGACTTGACTCATCGTGTTAGTTAGTGCGCGCCGCTCGCAAACATTCGTCGTCTTTTTGTCCCCGTTTGCAGCCTCTGCTAAAAAAACCATCAGTATGTTGAACTCTTTCATCTCGGCCATGTTGCCTCAGTAGTCACACGGGAAAGGATTTCAATGTGTGTTTGTTTTTTCTCCAACTGCCCGAACATGGGAGACTGTGTGTTCAACAGTGACGTCATGGTGCTATGGTGGGTTGGGGAAATGGCTGATTAAACTGTATTCTTATTTACATCCAGATGCAGAATATGATCCGTTTGTTTAACAGCCAGCTACTATATTTGATGGCATGCATATACACTAACACACAAACATGCACATATACAGTACATACAGTATACCTGTACACATACTGTACACATGCACATTTGCATATATGCATGTGCCTAGATAATGTATGGGTCAGACCCCCCCACTGTGACCAACCGGTGGAGGCCAAGTGACTATTGGCTGGCCCAAAAACAGTATAATTCCTCATCAGCAAGGTACACTGACAAAGCTGGTGAAATTGTGAAAACGTAGCGCTCTTTCCTTTCTCTTATTTTATCTGGTATGTTCCCTTTTTATTTTGTTGTTGGAAACAGCCTCTGTATGGTATTGTCGTATGCAATGTGACGGCCATTTGCTTTGTATATCTCGCTTTTTCAAGCTTCACACTACTCCTGAAAGCAGCTTGTGTTGTTTTATTCTCTTTTCTGTGAAGTGATGCCTTTTATCAAAGCAATAGATTTGCTGCAGTGTTTGAATGACCCCGGACCTCACACACACACCTCGCAACTGTACAGACTCAAAATAAATGCACAGACAATCAGAGGGAGAGAGATTAGAGGGGGAGGGGAGGCACCCGGGCTCGGACCACCGAGTCGGCGTGTAGACCCGGGCCGAAAAAGGCACATTGGCCACGTTTACATGCACCCGGGTTGTCCAGTGTCTGCTTTAGGTTGTCTTCGTGTCCAGTTGTTTACAGGAGTGTTTCAAAGCCTGTGACTGAGCCTGTCTGGTGCTATTAATAAACTAGTAAACAGAGTGTTTTGAGAAAGGTAGAGCTGAAGGTGAAGTCCCGTTAGTTCCTGCACCCTCACCACATTAAACATGGCATGAGTTAAAGAAAAACAAACCCCAGAGCGTGGAGAATATCAGAGGCAACAGGAGGAACGACGGGTCTGGTCACACAAACACACACATAGGATGCATCCGTCTTATTTTTCGTTGTTTCTCTAATGGCCCTTTTGGACCAAAACTGTCCCAGGAACTCAACTCAGGAACTCAATCAGGTCCCCTTGGTGCGTACGTGTTTGCGTTTCCACTGCATCTGAAGAACCGCGATTAGTCTAACAAACCAGATTAGCAGCTAAAGAAACGGGATTAAAAAGTGACAGCTTTGTTGTTGTTGTTTGTAATTTACTGTTGCATGACCTCGAGAAGCATCTCTGTCGTAACCCACACTTACCTCCTTTTTTAGACTTTGTAGACTTAGACTCAGGAGTTCTGCTGCATGGTTTACTTTCATTCAACGTAGGTAACATTTGAATTAACATCCACGCTAATTCCTACAGTAATAGTAACGGGCTGTTGCTTGTTTGCGGTCTGAACGGCCTCGACAGTCGGAGACGTTCAGTGCTGTCAAACCAATACCTGCTAGACTATCAGCACATTCTACCTCAGGCGCAGGGATTTACTGTGAGGCGCAAACTATGGCCGAGGAACCAAAACATGTTCCTGCGGTGAAACGTTAAGTTCCTGTGTCCTTGTAAATGTCTTTCTATTCCTGGAGAATTTCATGAGCTGGAAAAGGGCCATGATGAGACTTAGACAACTGAAGAAAAAAAAAAAACAACACCATTCACTCGATAGCTGTGTCAGTTCATCAGCGGCCACTCTGGGGTGTATAATCTCCACAAATAACTGTTCATACTTTTAGGAGTCATACTTATTGGATATTTATGGCCATAAGCACAAGAAAAGCCACATTCATCCTGCTTTGACTCCAGTATTTGTCTCTTAAATCATGTCTTATAATTCTGTGAAATCCCAAATCTTGGATATTCAGCTATAAATATAATATAAGATGATATTTTGCTCATAGAAACAGGATAAAACTACTAAAACTACTTTAAATGCTTTATGCTTCTAAAACCATAATTTACTTTGTATAATATGTAGAAACTGGATAAGATTTTATGTGTTTCTGTCATATATTTGTATTAATCTGACTCTTGAGTGAGTCCCTTACTGATTCTAGATCAGTTTTCATCATCATTGTAGTTGTTTTGCAGCGTAAAAACAAAGCAGAAAAAAAAAGGATTCTAGCTGCAGTTCTACAATAGTATAGACACATAAGTTTTCCAGCGCTGTTTCCATTAAACCACTGCAAGAAATATATGATGGCATCAGTACAGAGACTTTCAAAGCTCAGACAGATACGATTTCTCTGGATCAGATCATTTAGAACCAGTTCTCGATATCGATCCCTATCTGTGTGAGGAGGAGGAAGAATCACAGCAGAGAAGAAGCCGTCGTTCTTTCCTGGATAGAGAGTTAAAATGTGAACAGACTTCATTCAACATAGTCAGTGTTTGTGGAGCTGATGATGAACTACACAGCTGTCAGTGTGTGATCTGTCAGACCTACATCTCCATCCTGAGTCTGTTTGTGCAGCCAGACCCTGGTATCTCCTTTTCAATGTGCACTTGTTTCTACAGAACGCTGAAAAATAAAAACTGCACTGAAAACAAACCCCAACTTTACATTCAGTCTTATCTAGGAATGGAGTTTTTTTTTTTTTTCCTTCCTAAATTTGCAGTAAAACATATAGACGTAACTTTCTAGAAAGGACGCTCAAAAGACGGGACGCAACTTGTGCAGATGACAACCGCAAACATCACACTCGAGAAACGGACGCCAATAAATGTCAAAATCATGTTAGAAAAGACATGAGGAAATTCAACGACAGCGTTAGGAATGAAAAAGGAATATTTCCATCAACCTTAAATCTACATTCAACAGGTTAACTCAGCCACTCAATGGAACAAACAGTTACTTTTAGACAAAAATCCACATCAGCACAAATTAAACAGTGCAATTTAGTTTCTAGTAACGTTCCTTTAGCTTCTGAATGTTCCTCCGTTAACCTTTACATCCCTGGAACTATTTTTACGGCAACTTCCACATGAATTTTTCCTCTACATTCAAGTGATTTTTTTTGTTTTTTTTTTTCACAGATATCTTTATTAATTTTTAAATTTAGAACATTAAGAAACACAGACAGAAGAAAAGAGGGAGAAAAAAAGAGGAAAAACAGAAAAAAATAAATAAACTGCCCC
>JAPTYQ010000003.1:15367322-15389561 GCA_029814465.1 Ostorhinchus cyanosoma
ATCAATGATACTGAGGTCAGACTGAGATGGACACTCCTTCACCTTCACTTTTTTTCTGCTGTAGCCAATGACAGGTCTACGTGGCCTTATGTTTTGGGTCATTGTCATGTTGAAACATCCAAGACCGTCCCATGCACATTCAGTCAGGGTATGTAAACTTATGAGCACAACTGTAGATCCCAATAATCCACAGGAAAGATTGATGATGCCTCCGACCAACAAAAAAAAAGTCATCAACATCAATGTCCATTACATATCAAGAATAGCTCAAATTTGTGCTGTGGAATGACCAGCTTTTTGCAAGAGAAGAAAATAGAGAAATGGATGGAGCAACTGGCCACATAGTCCACTTTCAACACGTATTAGAATTGGATGACATTTGCAATACAAAGACAGAAGACTGAAAGTGCAAAAACATGCACGCTGCAGTGCATTCACCACAACAAAGCAGTAACATGTAAATCATTGACTGTGCGCTTTCATACTAAGAACAACCAGACTTTGGTTACACATCTTCATCAATTTAAAATCCTTCAGCTGGAAATCTTTTGTCCCTGTTTCAATTGAGGACTTATTGTAATACTGTATTATTTTACTTTTGCTGTAAGTGCAGTAAACGACGTAGCTCTTGAGGTAAATGTTATAGTCATCTCCTAATTATGTAAAAGTATTTCTGAATATAACCGCTGACAACACACACACAAGCCTGGACCCCAGACATAGTGTCTCACAAAACCATGCTCTCAGGCAATGAATCAATCAGGCAGGCAAACACACACACACACACACACACACACACACACACACACACACACACACACACACACACACACATACACACGTGGTATTCCAAAACTCAATACAAAACTTGCCTAAACTTTAAAAAGTCGTCTTATTATCCTTAAAGCTAATGGACATCATTGCAAAAAAGGTT
Organism: Ostorhinchus cyanosoma; assembly: GCA_029814465.1. Lineage (NCBI taxonomy): Eukaryota > Metazoa > Chordata > Actinopteri > Kurtiformes > Apogonidae > Ostorhinchus > Ostorhinchus cyanosoma. Next base: position 15,368,257 of record JAPTYQ010000003.1, read on the forward strand.
AAATGAGTCTTTGTAAGTCAAATATACATGTATTTTATGGCCTGCTATTGGATCCACATGCCAGCGGTAATTTAGGGGAAAACACACTTCTACATGTGTATCCGTATGACTTTTTGATTGTTACAATTACATGTGCATGGCTCTTGTTAAGGCTTCTGACCGTTTATGGTTTCCGGCTGAGTACACAGGTTCAAATATTTTTTCTCCTCATTTGAGGGGAACATTAAAGACCGCCTCTGAGGCCTTGCCACAGATGTCTGATGATCTGTACGCTGAGGACCCCACACTGAAATATTTGTACCCTTTGCCTTTTTTCTCCCCTTGCCTCTCTTGCTCCTTCTCTGTATTTTGTCATTTCTCTTGCCAACCAGCAAAGCTTAGCTCCCTGAAAGCTATAAAACGAGTGTTTTAAGAAAAAGCACTGGCATGCCTTTGCGCTCCTTCAAAGGGGACTTTTCTGGCATTGGAGACAGTACAGAGACTTAGCTTATGTCTCTTTGGCCATTCTCACACTTTTTCAATCGACAAACACAGAAGGGTGGGATGTGTGCGAGGCAGATCCAAGTGTCACGCCAAACTTCAGACACATGGTGCAGAGAGACAAAAGACGAGTGACGTTACAGGGGAAAATAAACCAGGCAAGTGTCCATCATTTTATACCTGGAATGGCATCGACAGTGAGCATTCTCCCACGTATGAGTGCTGTGCTCTGGCGCTGCGGTTCCCAGGAGGTTGTGCACTCCAATCTCTCTAATGAGAGAACCTTCCAGGCTAGACATTGTGGGCTCTGGCTCCAACATTCAGCCCATGCTGTTCTTACCACAAAGAAACAAGCCAAGTTATTCACTGATTCCTCTCTGACATCCCAGGCCAAAATGTCTCCAATCCCATCCTTCTATTGCCACTACTCTCCACTTTCTCTCCACCATTTGCTTTACCATTGTCTTCTTTTTTCTTCTAAGGTCTCCCCTGTTTTCATCATGTTCTTAATGAACACACTGTTATTACCAGAGGTATGTGACATAGAAATGGAAAATGTACGGGTAAGAATTATGGAGGCAAACTGACTCACGCATTCGCACTCACACAAGGAGCGCTGCTGCTTCTGCTGCTGTGCTTGGCATGTTCAGTAAGCGTCAGTGTTTACACAGCATGTGATAGCTCGGGCTAAAAGGAGGGAGGAAATAGCATCTGCAAAAAGGGTGGCCAGTTTTAAAGGAGGGGTCCATCTGTACAAACAGCACCTGGTTAAGGGACTTATTAATTACCTGGGGTCATTGGCCAAACATTTGGCACCGCGCAGCAGCAAAGATTGGGTGGTGACATTAATAACAAAAATGTTTGAGTTAAGAGCGTGGAAAGCTCAGGTAGGTGAGAACACAACCATAGTCTGCGGTGTTCTTAGTCCACATGCTTCAATGAAACGACCACAAAACAATTACAGTAAATATGAAAGTAAATTCCACTGGAGCATTTGAAGCACTTCGTCTTATTCCACAACAACAAACCAACAACAAGGGTAATTTTGGATATGGTTTCCAGTTTCTACGCTTAAATTTGGGAGAGGGGGGTTGATGGCTTTTTTTTTTTTACCCCTCCTATTTGCTTTCAAGAATGTCTGCAATGCTTCCCAGGAATCCTGCCTTGTTGATTTTGGTTTGGGATAAAAGGTACAGCCTCCTCTGTTCTCAATGCTGATCCGAAAGGTGATTAGCCTGGCCTCAACATGAGCCCACGCATAACCCGGCACATCGGTCCAGACAGATTACCCTACGTTCCTGTAATTCAGGGTGAGCCAGGTGAAGAGATAGATGAGAGGACTGAAATTAAGAGAAGAATGTTGGTAGTGTGGTGGTTTTGGTGATAACCAGTTAGTCACAAAGGGGATCGAAAGTTCAGATATTTGTTGTGATGTGATGCTGTGGAGGTGACTCTTACTGTAGACGATTCTAGTATAATCAGTTATTTGTGTGTAAAATTCATCATCGTAGCTAACTTGACATCACCCATTGGTCTGTCGATTCCTGCTTCCAGACTTCAATTTAGCAAACGCATCTTACTTTATTTTTTAAGCAGAAGTGACCATATTTGGACAAGATGGTGGGGCTGGAAAATCTTGGAAGGAAAATCGCTATAACTTGCTAAGCTAATGGTAACTGATTACCCTTTTCCACTGGTGTGAACTTAACTCACCTTGACTCCACATGCCTTTCATGGCATTTTTACTGTGTTAGAGCGAAGGCCATGAGGGACTAGCAGCTATTATTTTTAGTCCCACCTTCACTGAGGTTCTAAGCAGGCCAGGACAATTGTAAACATGGATCAATCAATCCAGAATTGCTGCTGCACAATTGCCATCATGTCACGACAAGGAGTACCGAGCAAAGCTTGTGGGACGTCTGTGGAAATGAAGTGAATTTTCAAGTGGTAAAGTGATCATAGATTTGTAAATAAACGCATTGTCACCTGGATGCAGGGGCACCGCTACTTTGAAAGCATAATCATAATAGATCCTATAGAAATTCACTATCTTCTCAATCTGTCAGATGGGGGGGGGGGGCTCCATAAACAACATCACTTACAATAGCGTGAAAATGAAACCCAAACTTAACATGCTTTCAACGTTCGCCTCCTGACTTCTACCTCTCTTATACAGCGGATCGTACGTGAAATTTTCTCAACTTCGAACCTGTACCTGTACCCCATGAATTTGGCATGCTTTCTTAAAATTTTTAATTTCATCCTTTCCATTTTTGCACCGCATCTGCTGTCACAATATTTTAACTATATTATTCTTATAACCAGCTGTGTTGGGCGAGTACTATGGCAGCAGTCAAATGTTGCGTTTCACCACTCGTATTCTCAGTTACTTGCTAAATACTAGACAACTGTGTTTGAAAACTGCAATGTCACCTTTGCCTGATGTAAGCAGACTAACTGGTCAATTAGTGACCATACAGGGGAATACTGCAGTAGTGCAATATTAGCTTAAACATTAGCTAATGCAGCTGAACTATGCTAACTGGCTTGCTATTGTAATTAAGTACAGGTGAGCTTACCAGTCAGGGGGGGAAAAATGCCATTAATTAAACAGCAGGTCAGAAATCATATAATTTTATGCATTAATCCTTTTAAAGAAAGAGCTATATCAAAAATGATCTTCACACAGTTGCCATTTTTTTTCTTAAAACATGTTAATTCCTTTTGTAGAGTTGGTCATTTTCACATGGAGGTCAATGGGGATTGAGTTGCTTGTGGAGCCAGCCTTCAAAATGCTGGGTTTGGCACTTCCCTTGATTGTTTTAGCCACAGAGGTTCAGTTGTCATAGATGAAAAAATACAATAAAGCAGGACTCATTATGTTCGATTGTTGATTTAGCCTACGTTACCATTCTAACGGGCATCAGTAGTTCAACTCTGCAGCTTGAATGAAATTAAGGTAACCACAAAATTCTGACAGTGACGTCATAGTCATCAATCTAGAAACCCATTCATTTGCAAATCAACATGAAATTTTATCATTTTAATCCCATTTACCACTCAACAGTTTTTCATAGATCTCTTAATCGGCGTCCTGTGCTGCTTCAAGTGTTCCCTCCGTCTATTCCATCTCCTCACCTTTCTCCTCAAACCCTACCATCAGGAAGCTGTAACTAAATCCGGACCATTTCCACATGCACCATATTCTGATGCATGGGTGAGAAAAAAATCATGATTGGCTTACACGGGCCAACAATAATATTGTGTTTAATCTAGATATCATTACATGCAAAATGAGCAGGAGAAATTCAAGGGCACCATTGTTTCCCTGGGCTAGTTTTTCAGGGGTTCAGCGTTGAAGTGTTTCCTTTAGAAACCCAAACCAGGAGAGATGTAGAGGTGCCACTTACAGTTCTTGAGGAAATTGAAGAGACAGAGCGAGAATCAGAGAGGAATTATGCCGATTGCCTTTTACATAGCATTTTCATACAGTATGTATGTGTACCATGTGATCATGTTCTTGTTATTCATTTAAAATCACCTCCATATAGAAATTTCATCATTAATCTTGGGTTTTTTTTTTTTTTTACTCTTTTTTTTCAACCCCCTCTGTGCAATACTGATTATCAGACCCAGACGCGGTTCTTTGTGTGAAACATTTAGGGTTTTCGGAAAATAATCTTGAGTGCTTGGAAGAAGTCAGATGAGACACAAATGAGTAATCAATGGAAAACATGTACCAGCACTTATTAATAATGACACTTTCCCTACTTTTATACCACCAGATTTGGTGTTGTGAAAAAACAGTTATTTTGCTTACCACATAGCTCAAAAAGATGTGTTTCTCTGTAGGGAACAATCAAAATATGTTGATAGCTTGATGAACTTGCATAATTAATTATCCACAGCTACAGAAGTCATCCAGCGGCGTTTGTTCAGCCAGTACTTTGAAAAAACATGTTATGGTTAAGATTTTTTTCTATTTTAGGATTTGCCAGAAGTCAGGAGAGGGAACACAAAGTGGAAAACCCAGTGCTTCTACTTGGCACTGGTTTTTCTTCATGGATGAGGCATTGGGACAGAGGCGCTCCTCTGCTGCCCCATTTCTCATTGCTTCTATCCAAGAGGAGAAACCAGAGCCAAGTGCAGCAGTGGAGAAACAGGAGGAGGAAACAGAGGCACGGACATCTGCAGGGCCTATAGAGAGCCAGGAGGACTGACGAAGACTTGTTGGAGCTTATTAGGGATGATGTGCAGTTGTAGAGATATAGCGGATGCTGAAAATCATAATGTTGATGTGGTTACAACTGAGGGAAGGGAACGCTGGACACAATTAGGCTACGTTCAGACAGCAGGTCATAATGCACAGATTGGGCTTTTTGGTGAAATCGAAATAGAATATGAACTGAATGCTACGCTGAAGTGACCCACATGTGCAAAAGAGGTCCTGACGTAACATATGACCACACAGGCCCGCACTTTATTTACAGAAGTAAATATGTTTTTCCCGTCACTCCTCCTCCTGGGATGCAGAATTGTGACGTCTGTCCCATTTCAATGACATAAAGGTCCGATAAATGCGACCTGGCCGTTCAGACTGAAGTCACATTGCAAAATATCAGCTATATCGGATTTAGGACCATGAAAGAGATATGAAAGAGGCCTGGGTTGGATTTGAAAAAATCTGATTTGTGCTGTTCATACTGTCGGGCAAAGGTCACATATGGGCAAAAAAATGGGATTTGGGCCACATTTGCCTGCAGTCTGAGCATAGCCTTACACAAAAATCCACCCATATGTGCTGAAATAGGTTGTTGTCTTGCATGAGAGTTTATTGACAGCACTTGAACTCATTTCATTATATTATTGATAAAGTTGATTTGTTGATTTCATTTAGTGCTCGCACAATCAATGGGACATGGAAACACTTTTTTCTAACTGAATTTAGGAATAGTGAGCATTTATCTCACAGGACTGATCAGCTGTTTTTGCCACTGTTTTGCTTGTGACATACAGGGTGTCCCAAAAAATCTAAAAAAAAAAGTGTAATCATTTTTATTATTCTGCTTTCAGAAATAGACATGTCGTTTACTGTAACAGAAAAGGCGTTCTGTGTATTGAAGTACGCTCAAATTCAGTCAAATGTGAATGTGCAACGTGAATTTATTAGAAAAGTTCATAAACAAGCACCAACAGGAAATCAGATTTGGACGTGGCATAAGAAGTGAGTGTGGCAGAAACTCCACTACTGATGTTGATGTGTGCCGCTTCACACACATTGAACATTTGTAATAACTTTGGAACATTATAAAATTACCATCGACCCAGAATTTTTCATTTGAAATTTGTAGAATAAAACATTTTATTTCCAAAATAAATCTGATTAAGTATAATTTCTCCTGACCATGTAGTCCCTCTGATATCGACATCTCAAATGGTGTCAATTTTTTTTTGGGACACCCTGTATATTCAACAATATGACCAGACGACAACAGGTACAGTACATTTACAATGAAACAGACACCGAATTATTCCTTCATCTCATACATTAAAAAAAACAAAAAAAAACTAGTTCTATTCTACACAGAGCAGCTCCTCTTCCACTTTATTACAGTTATGCATTACTGTACCTTACGTAGCCTTTAGCACCATCGGATGACATGCCACTACACAGCATATTTGCTAGAAAATGATCTAATTTACCTTATTTTTCCTTCATTCATCAACATTTGCTTCAAAACACGGAAACATTAGTATCTATTGTGGCTTCTGTTGTAATACACAGCTCTTCTTAACCTTGAGACTGTTATCAGTCCAGGAGCCCAAAGTGATATATCCAACAGCTGACTGATGTTATAAATATCACTTATGTCAGTTGTTTTAAGGGAACGTGTGTTTTCAGTTTATGTAGTATGTGTGAATGTTTGTTCAGCAGGTTTAAAGAGCAGAAAAACATTCTTTCCTCAGTGTGATGCATTACAGACTGTCAGCCAACTCTGATTAATCAAACTCTAACCATCGTCAGTTGAACATGATATTATGTTCCTGAGAAATTTGGATTGTGCGTTACAGCAACTGCAAAAGAAAATGACATCCATTCTATTCACCTAATTCAAAATATTGTATGTATTTATGGAAATTGAGAAGCGTTTTTTTCTGCAGTTGGAGCTATCGCATAAGCAAAAATATTTGCCAACTATACCAGAATCTGATCTACATGATTTCCACAAGTGATTTACACCCTTATGTTACACAGGAAAGGAAAAGATTGGATCAGCTAATGCCCCCGGTCTCCCCATCCCCTGCTTAATAACTCCTTAGAGAGGACGAGGAGAAGAGGAAGAAGGAAGAGGGAGTCAGCGAGGGTGAGAGTGCCACGGGATGTGATTAGGCTGGACCTCCCGTTTATGATTTCTGTATTACAGGCGCTTGGTGCCAGACATTCCCTCCATGGAAGGAATGTCTTCCTAACCAGTTCCATGTGAATGGTTTAGGAGGGAACCACAGCCCACTGGTTGGGTTGAGGGCTCAGCCTTAAAACACAAACCAGGGAAGAAATATGTAGAAGATGGACGGCAAGAAGCTGGAGAAGAGAGAGAACAAGGGAATAGAGGGATAAAAATGGTACACAAAAGGTCAGAAAAGAATGGAGGAACTCATCGTTGTACTTGCGCTATACATATAAAGGAGTTTGTTCGCCTTGTTCCTACTTTTTTCCAGCTGCCGTGAACATAAATTAGACTAAATGTTGAATTACGCAATATTAACCGGGAGAACGGATAAGTGATGTGGCTTTAGGTTTCATACGAAACACCGGCTAATATCTTTTCCAGGATAACATGACTTCAGCTTTATAAGGCAAAATAGGAGAAGAAGGGGAGATTAGCCCTAAGCAAGGAAAAATAAACCGGGGTAAAACTTGTTGGCTTTTTATAGATGAGATGAGGCACCGCGTACTGTAATATCTATAAATATCAAGGCCAAAGTTCATTCAGCTGAGAGCGTTTTTATCATTATGGCCCTCTATCACACCAACATCTAGTGCAGACGCTTAAACATACTCAGACATTAAACAGCATCATAAAAGCCCGGCACGCTGTCTGTGTTTAATGTTGAGACTTTATAAATTCCTCTGACTGCATTTGTGACAATTTTACACAACTGAACTGTAATTGCAACACTAACAAAACATTAATATGTTTTCGAAACTCCACAGTTCACATTCTGCTTCGCTTCCCACGAGAAATTGGAGAGAACACAAGCCCCTCCATCCTTCTGCAAGTTATTTGCATTTTACAGCCCAAGGGTAGCACGATGTTGGATGCAAAGTGTGAACATTTGTTTGTCCTGGAATTTTTACTGAACTGGATTACTCTCCTGGTGATTTTGGCCACGTGTATCCAAATGATACCAGTGGTTTTTGTTGGGATCGGTTGTAGTCTCGGAGCATGCTGTGCGAGGAAAGGCAGCGGCTAGCAGCAGGAAAAAGCTTCCCCTAGCAGAACTGTCTGGAGTATTTATTTAGAATTGAAATAAGAGTTGCTGATGACATCTAAAAGGTTATATGCCATAAAAAGTCCAAAGTACAACCTCAGGTGCAACTTTACAAGTTCTGCTAATAATACATGCAGTGTCTTGTGTTGCTTATACTGCATGCACTAGGACAACCCTATCTTTTGTGTACTTCCCGAAAAACATGCACTGACAGAAGTCACGACCTTGTCCTATACAAGCTACTGCCCTTAGCTCCAACAATAATGTTTATTCATCTGTCTCAGGAAAGAAAAGACACGCCTGCCGCTAGCAGCTAGTCAAAGCAGGAAATCTATCAGAGAAAATGTTGATGTCCTGCATATGTCCAAGCCTACATCTTGAGAACATAAACACCCCCATAGGTGTGCAAACAGACAGACAAACGGCAAGCAGCTGTAATTGAGGAAGGTGCTAAATGGTTAAGTGGTGAATAGTTGGACCATGGGGAGGATTCAGTGGCAGGTTACTGAAAGGGTTTTTCTTCAAATGCAACCTGATCACCTGACAGAAATATTAATGGATGACAGTTCTGCAAATTTTCAACTTTTAAACACACAGGATGTTCTTTATGCCAGTAGGGGTCTCAATCAAAACAGTTATAAATGACGTACAGTCGATGTTTAGTGAAACACTACGGGTAATTTTCAGTACCGTTGCCAATGAAAATCTAACATGACGCAGATAAAATGATGTTTGCAGATGAGAAAATGTATGTTTTAATCACATTAAGTAACAGGGAAATACATGAATGAACACATAGCAGCACTTCAGCACTTTGCCAACACTGGAAGTAGGTCTGGCACTATCCGCTATTATTCTGGAATATATTCTGGGTCGTTTGAGTAGTTTGTATTTCTTTAATAAATCACATTTGTCTGCAGTGTTGCATTGCAGGATGTACCAACAGCGCCTTTGCAAAACGGCGTTGGGGAATGGGTTGTTTCGGTGGAACATTTGCATGAGGCATGGAGTTCAAATGATTAAATCTCTGCAAAAGAAACACCACCACTGAAAAGATGGGTATTTATCCAAACAGTTCCATTGTGTAGCTGCAGCTCTGAGGTTGTTGTTCATTTTGCAAGATTTCGGAAATGGTAACAAACACAAAGTGGAAGGGGAGGATGGTGGCAGAAATAGTCACCCATTGGCATAGTTATTGCAGCAGCAGTACATCCTGTGAGCCAGACTACAAAAAAATGTGCAAGATACATTTAATTTTACACAACTAAAACAGACTGATATATTTCCTGTAGAATGCCGAAGCACATGCATTAGGAAAACAAAATTGTGCTTTGAGTACAGAGAAAAGTGGACTCTTCTTCATGCTCTGGCACTGAAAGTTGGCAGTGGACATAACTCATGAGGTCAGATGTAATTCAAACAGATACTGGGCTTCGTAATGGCATGGTCACATCTCCAATTACTCCCTTTTTCTTCCATGTTTTTCATATTCCTGTTTACTCGGCACATCTGTCTCTGACTCTTTATCCATCCATGCATGTCATGCTCTTTATCTAGTAGCACCATAATCCAAGGAGCTGGTTTTGGTCTTGGTTGCTCAGTTGCTATCTCCATGGGTGGTCTTTGCTGCAGTTTTTTTGCGGTGGTGTTTGTATAGTTCAGAGGTCTTTGTTTTTCTGGCATGTCTCTCCATGCTAACCAAAGCCGGAGGCCTGCTGCCTGTTTTCTCTTGCATAGCTACACATCTGTAGGCTTTTGAGGAGAAACTGGGCAGAAAACAGAAAAACAGAGGGAGGGTGAAGAAGGAGAGAGAGCGAGAGAAACACGAACGCTCAGCCATCAAAACCAAGTTGCCACTTTCTCCTGTAGGTGCAGGTGAAAGTTAGTGTTAGCTTTGCTCCACTGACATAAACTGTGGTCTGCTGGCAAGGGCTGGCACACATGTTGACAGGCTCATTATTTATACTCCATTTTGACAGCTTGTTTTGTGTTATATACACACACTTATTTCCATCCCCGCGCCACCCTGTCTTCTCAGTTTCACAGGAATAAGTCAACTTAATGAATTTTGCATGAAAAAACAGTGTTTCCCCAATGGGTGTGTTATGGATCAAACAGTCGCTCAGTCACCAGTGCTTTATAGCTAAATTCCCCCACTCTGAACAAGGTCATATTGTTCCCGATTTATACTCCCACAATGATCAAAGACGAAAAATTATCCCTTCCGACATTTAATAATTGTAAATGTCTCCTTGAGAGCCAGTTTTAAGTTATTCAAACCACTTTCCCAGATGTATTTATAGAGATATAGGGTATTACCCGTTCAGAATGTGAAATTCATGATGTGATAGCGGCAATCGGTGTGTGAACTGAACTATGAGATTGTGACAACGGTGCAATTTCTCTGTTTCCTTGTGTTTGGAGGATAGTGGGTGGTGGAGCGCGTGGAAACAGCTGTTTAGGGAGGAGGTTCCTGTGAGCATCAAGGTCAAGACACATTCACAAAGCTAGACAGGAAGCCAGGTGGGACAGGGCACCAATATAGTGCATGAACATGTGAGCATGTGTGCGTTTTGCAGGATGCATGTGCGTACGTGCACGTGCCTACGGACAGCTCTGCAAAGAAAAACTCAGCCGGGATATTTGGCTTTAAAGAGGCTGTAAGACAGAACAAACAATACTAGAAAGTTCTCCAGGGTCAGCAATTGGCCAAGGAAGTAAATGAGTTTGCTATATTGGGACTAAATTTACAGCAGTATGTTGAGAGGACCAGTGACCTCTACAGGCATTCCCAGTGTGAACACAGAGGGTAAAGGTCACAGAGGGAGTTGCTGCCACTCAAGAGGTCACAACCTCAGTTTTTGTAGTGCTTAGTGTGTTTATACCAATTGAAAGTGTTCTACTAAGAGGGTGAAACTAAGGAGTTATAGGTGAAATTATTATATATATTATTTTCACAGGGATTTGGCTGTAATAATATTGTACTAGTACTTTTAAACAATTCAGAAAATAATTGAAAATGCATTAAAAACAATGGAGGTTGGTTTCTGCTAACACCAAGTTAATTCACAGTTCCAATGGAATTAGATTGGCAGCTTTAGATAACTTCTAGTCAAAGCAGTGTTTTTCATTCAAATTGCTGTGCATTAGGACAACATGTAGCCTGCTTTTGTTTTCAAAATAGGAAGTTATTCATGGTCATTCGTAATGCTTGACTGACCTACAGCAGACTTAAAAATGTAATCAGTTCATCAGAAAACAGGATGGAACATTTAACTTCTGTTATAGGCAGATAATTAAGCTGTGAGAGCTGGTCAATCAACACGTTTCCATTTTACAATCCAAATATGCCACAGGAAATAGTTCTGAGTGTATGTAGGCTAAGGCATTTTGAACTTGTCAAGTAGATTTGAATGCAAAAGCTGCATGATTGGTATGCTCTATGTGTCTTCTGACAGAAATGCCCCTCCTATGAAGCTATGATTGCAAATATGCTTTGTCTTTACAATTTAAAAAGGCCAATAACTGTTAATGACCATTGAGTGTACATAACTGCTGAACGGAGGAATGGATTTGTTTCTAAGCTGCAATTTTGAATACACTAGTTTTCAATTTCACAATGCTGGAAGTAACCACATTTGGAGAAAATGGGTGGAGCTGCAGGAGTTGAAGTGGTTAGAGCTTTCTGTGAGAGGTCATGGGCGTGGTAATGATAAACACTAACTTACTGACTTTGGTCAAACTGTTAACGGCATATAAAGTTAATTGTACGGCATTATCAGTGGAACCTAGTCCTTACAACTACACTGAATCTGTCCGGAGGAAAAAAACTGTTTTATTAAAAAAGAAAAAAAAAGAAAGAAACTTTTATAGTCCAACTCAGTGGGGGGAGTGAGCTGTCATCCACACCTGTCAATCAAACCCCAATATGGCTGACATTAAAACCTTCTATTTGACCTGAGATCTGATTAAAAGAGCAATAATTTAAGGATGGACCAGAGCACTGATTAAACAGTCCAGAAAGAACAAATGTGACTGGAATGAGTCCTGGAAAAACATTACAGACTCAATATTTTTAGAGAGAAGTTCAATATAAGCCTGTAGGAGCCAGAGCTTTTTGTATCCAACCCTAGTGGCCATCTGCGGTATTACACTTAAACATACTTAAACATTGGCTTCATTTAGGAGCCACAGTACTTACTCCTCAGTATCTTTATATTATTAATCTGTTAACATATATTATCTACCTATAGACATATTAAAAGTCAATTCTGAATAATGTGAAAAGCACTGGATACAACATAACAGATCAAAAAAAATTTTTATCCATTGTGGGCTCATCGTATATCGGTTTCTTTTAACTCCTCTTAAAGTTTCCTTCAATAAAATAAGATGTTTTTAACCCTGTAAAATCTGAGCCATTCAATCACTGACAGAAAATTCCAGTTCTTTGAAACTGGAACCTTTATTGGTTTTTCTGAACAACCCAAAAATATTTTTTTTCAAATATCAATTTCCATGTATGAGTTTCAATTTTGTATCATACTTGATACATCGGGTCTCAGTGCTCATATATTATTCTTTTTGAACAAACAAAAACATATAACACAAACATGTCTAACAAATTAGTAATTCCTTTTCAAAATTGTCAAAGTTCTTCCTCCTTCCTTATTAACTCACTCTTGTAGTGTCACTGGAAAGGCCTCTGGTGAATGAATTCCTCCCCCTGGTGGATTATCTGTGTATTGCACGTATCTAATTGTATACATCAGGTTTTTCAAGAAAATAAATCACACTTATCCATTAAGGGCTTCAAAACTCATGTCCAAAATATGATAAGTTTGGTGTTATAGGGTTAATAATAGCTGGTATGAAGGTTAAGATGAGCATATAAATGCTGCTTCTGAATTAGAAGCTGGGTAGCAAGTAACATGGAGAAACCTCTGATATGAAAATGAGAATCAGTTCTCAACTAACTTACCTGGTTAAATCCATTACATTCTCTAACATAAACTTTGACCAAATTCCCAAGTATAAGCAGTTTTCCATATTATACTACAGTAATAATAGTGCATTGAAATAACATAACATTTAACTGAGGCCAAGGAAACATCCTATCAACACATTTGAGTTGTCGATCACAACATGTGATTGGATTTGTTATCCATCATGATTTTGAGGTAGCTGTTTTCGATGCTACAAATGAATAAGCTAACTAACATCTCATTTAATTCCAATTCAACTTCACCCTAATCGTTATAAGGTATATTTTACTTTAAATAATAAGCTTAAATAACACTCTCCAAATAAGATATAAAATTCTTGTCATAACTTTACAATACTTCTTGTGGTTTGAGATACCCATAAATAAACTTTGCCTGTCCTTAGACCAGAGGGCCAGTCCTTTTCTCCTCCATATCTAACTCGGGTGGAGCTTTGGATGTGCTGCTGAGATCTCTAAACTCTGGCAGTTGACTTTATTTATTCTAACCTGATTGTTTGGGTTTGGGTATTCTGTTGCTCCTGCTGTGACGGAAATTGCTCTCTTGCCTGCTGGTTCTGAAACGGAAAATGGTTTTAAAAACTATAACAAAACAAACTTAAACATTTCTCTGTCTCTGAGTTTGCAGAAGATCATCGTTCTCATTGCCTAGCCTAGACGGGTCTGTCAACGAGAGGAAGAACAGAAAATTACATTTCAACGATTGAAAAGTTAGTGCAGTGATGAGCGTGTGAGTTGAGTGCAGATCTTTTTGTGTATTTTTTTATTGTTTGCATGCAAGCCTGTTAATGTGGACAGGAAGGATATCGTTTAGGCTGAAATCACGTGTAAAGTTTGTTTGCATCCACACGTTAAATCTGCAGTATCTAATTTCTGCCCAAAGATGTCTCTCAATAAAATAATAAATAAAGATGTAGTCGTGGATGATGCTGAGAAATAGCAACCATTGAAAATCTGATGTAACATGTTATAAATGGTCTATAACATTCTAACTTTAATTAAATAGCTGTAATTAGCATTAAACATTAAAGCATGGGAAATATGATAAATATCTGAATATGCAATAGAATCATAACCGATACCTTTATACCTCACTCATAGTCATTGGTATTGTCCACATTGTATGTAATATATTGTATATTTTCCCAAAATTTGATATCCATTACAACTCTATCTTACTTGTTAATTTTATTTTATTTTTTTACTGCATACTTCTTACCTACTCCATGTTCTATGTAGGCCAGGCAAAGTTTATTTGTATAGCACAATTCATACACATGTTAAAAACATACAATTACAGTTAAAACATAATAAAATATAAATATCAATGAATTCAAATAAAGTAAAAGAGAAGAGTGCAGATAGAACCATTTCAGTTGCCTATGCACCAAACCAATTAAAAAAATTCCTACTAATGTGAACCCTGTTTAGTTAAATGGTAATACACATGATTCTAGTGATGTCAATGATGAAGACATTACACTGAATACAGGTCTATGTTTTTCTAAATAAGAACATTTTTGTGGGTGTTAAAAGCAAATTATGACATTTTTCACTTGTGTTCATAAATATTGGCTCCTCCTTTCTATTTGACGAATGAGCAAAGGAAGGAGAGAGCGAGAGAGCAGGCCATAAAATATATAAATAAAATGTTATTTCCTGGTTCTTTCACAGTTGTTTTATAGCAGAGATACAAATAAACTCACCCATAACTTTGTAAAGGTTTAGAGGGGATTTCCAGCCAAACGAGGGCCCAGAGTTTCTTAGTCGATGTCATCCATTAGTTTGTGAAGAGCGTGGCAGACATGGCGGTCTCCTGGTTTTATGGAAACATGTTGGTCGGTCTGGGGAAGAATGAGGGATGAAACCAGAGCTTCCTCTGGTGAGTTCTACCTTTGGTGGCATAGTGGTTAGCACTTCCCCTCACAGCTTGACGGTTCCGGGTTCTCAGTAGGACCGGAACCTTTCTGTGTAGAGTTCCCTGTTCTCTCGGGTTTCCTTCCTTCTCTATTTCACTGGTTTCCTCTGGGTCCTCCGGGTTCCCCTGCCATTAAAAACAGGTCCATATAAGTTAATTCTCCTGTCAGTGCCCCTGACTATGGAGCTGATGAAGCTCACTGCTCCTAATGGGTAGCTAATGCTAACTGCTAATGCTAGATACTATGTGTGTTTCAAAATGATGAAATGCACAGAGTTTTTACGGGGATAATAAAGCGAGTTAACTTTAATCTTATTCAAAACACTGACTGAATCTACATTGTAATAAAAATACTGGCAAGTGATTTCAGCTACTAAAGAAATGTTAACTTGTATGGTTGTGATTGATAATAATGTCTAAGTCTGTAGGTGTATAAAAACACTTACAGCAGCTAGCTGAGCTAATGGGCTACAGCCCCACTACTTGCTTCTTTATTTCCTGTCTTTCATTATTGGACACACTCAATAATCCAGGTGTGTCTGCTACTTCTTGTTGTGACTTCTGTGGTCAAACACACCTGGATTAACCAGTGTGTCCATTAATGAAAGACAGGAAATCAAGGAGCCATCTGAAGTTCAGGAAGAAGTGGGGCTGTGCATAATGCCCATTATAATCCAATGCTAACGTCAGCTAGTGCAGCAGTTACACCATTTACTGTAATGAAGAACCAGTAAACTTTATGACAGAGTCCTCTGACAGGCTTGTTAGTGTAAATCCTTCTGCACAAGTAGAGCCAAGCTGCCTGTTGGGGGGAGATTTTTTATTCCTAATAACAGCTCTGAATATTTATCTCTGCAGCTGAGCTAATGCTAGCAAAGCACAAACACGTGCTTTGGATAATCAACTCGACACTAACTTGCATCAATTAAAGTAAATAAATGGATAAATAAATCGCTTCCACACAGTTGACACACAAGGGGAAGTGAAGTATAGAAACCATATAGTCATATTTTTTTATCTAACTGTAAACATGTCTATTTCTGCTGTAAATTTGGACATTTTAACATGGGACTTAATGGAACTGACTCACATTTGGAGGCAGCACCCAGTGGCCATTCAAGGAGTTGCATTAGCTAAAGTCGTGGATGTCCCAAGCACAATAAAACAAGATGAAAAAGTAGAATTTACCAGCAGAGGCTGGTATGTGCTGTAAATACACCCTCAAACAATGACAGTAGCTCAGATAAGATAAGAGCTGAGTATATATTATGTTTTTTAAATGACAATGTTACGTTTACCTTTAATACACAAATTAACAGATATATAAAGCAGGCCTTATAATTTTTTACATTATTGTCACATACCCCAATAAAGAAAAAAAAACAAGTTGCGAGTTGGCTGGACGTTCCTTCAAACTCACATTAGCCTCATAATACGGTAGGCTGGCTTTAACTCAAAGTATTGACGTGCCTGTTGGATTCCCATAACTGGGCGTTCTGCTCCTGCACGTATCCTGTAGCCTTGACTTGTGGTACAGTACTATTCATGTGCACACACACTGCAAGTTTTTCTGTTTGAGATATAGCAGCGCAGTTGCACTCTGGAAACAATTACCAGGCAATAATCTTCACATTCTTTCATCCCACCACCAGCTCAGCTGATTAGGATATCCACTGGTACGCGAGGGAAACCTCAAAAACGCACACTCTTGCACATTTACTGTTTCTACTCCTCAGTACAGTAGGTGATCTCGCGCTGTCTTCGGTTACAGCTCTCATCTCTCTCATGCACACACACACCTGACATCTGACTCCCAACTGATGATTAATGACCCTAGGAGTCTTTCAGCAAAGACCACCCAGGGTCAAAATAACCTGCTGTAAATACAGAAGCAGTAAAAAACCATTCAGACTCCGCTCTTTTATTTACACGTGCGGCAGTATCTTGCATGTAGACGTATGTATGCATGTGTGTGAGCATGTTACTGTGGAAATATGCGCCCCTGCCTCCTGTCCCTGATGAAGTGCGTGCATGTGGCGTACGTGTGAAAAAAAACGGCGGGCAAATCACTCCGCCAACACCTTTTAAAAAGCACAGCCCTTCTGTTATTCTTTTCTGCAACACTTCTTCATTTTCTGCCCCTACTCCTTTTCCCGGTTTTCTCTTGCCCGCTACAGCAGACGGAAGAATTACCCCGGCTGTCCTCTAATCTCTACGGAGAGCTTTTTCCCAGGGTGGAAACACTGCCATCCTTTTTCTCTCCACTGTCCCCCCTTCCACCTTTTATCAGTGTCAAATGATTACCCCGGGGAAAACTGAGCTCAGCAACAATATGTGTCAGGTGAGTCTGGCCAGCGACGTTGCTCCTCTACCTGTTCCTTTCATCCGTCCATCTGTCTATCTACCTTCCCTTTCCTCTCGTGCCCTCCCATCACCCCACCCACCCACGTTCTCCACCCTTGTGCCAGCTGAAGGCCGGTGGCAGAGCCCCAAACCCATCTCAGAGGAATTTCCCTGTTGAAATTTATATCAATTTCAGAGACCTCAAGTTTTATCCACAGCTGAAACGCTCTATCTTCAGCTTTCCAAATACATTCTTTAACTTCTTTCCTTTTTTTTTAAAATCTATATTTCCTGCAGTTTTTACACTTTTGAATGATCACTTCTGCTCTCCTTAACTCTTCATCTTTTTAAATGAACTTTCCTTTTCCACTTCTGCTCTACCTTCTTCGCTGCCTCCTGCCTTTTTCCACTCTCATACACTCCTGTGTAGGCACTGCCTGGTGAATGCCAGGCATTCCTTTGTAAGGTTAGAACAGACAAAGGTGGACCACATCACCTGAGAGAAAACGGCCCTTTTGAATCGTCGCCCGAGGGAAAGAGAGGCTGATAGTGAAGAAAAGAGGGAGTATAAAAGCAGGGGAGAAAAGAGAGAGATGGAAGAGAGGAACACCTGTCCTCTGTTGTCCTCCTATGAACCTTCAACTTTGACCTTTGTTACTTGATATCAATGCCTTTTTTGAATAAAAGGGGCTTAACTGAAGAGGTGCATTAGGTTTAGGTGCAAACCTCCTGTCTGTTATTAAAACTAAGTCATTTAAGGGCTTCTCAAGGCTTTAACACGAGACAATAAACACACTGTCAAAATCATATGAACTTATGCTACAGATGCAGCCAACACTCTGCCTTCTCTTTAGTAGTATTTTCCACAGTAGAAAGAATTTACCTTAAATGGAAACTTGTATGTTCAATAAACCCATCCCATTTCCTGGTTATTTTATCTGTCTGTACTGACGACATGCAAAAACTGAAAAACAAACACACATGAATAATATGGATATTTTTATGACATCTATACTGTATTCCCTACTTTCTATTGTTTACATTTTTAAGACTTTCATGAATTGGAAGTGAGCTATTATTACATTTTTTTTGGAACATTAGACACCTTCCCAGCATCAAAGATGGATTTTCTTTAGATTAGAGGGAAGTACATCATCATAAGCTATTGTGTTTTTGGTTTTTTTATGTTAGAAACGACTGGAATATCAACAAGATTCTGTCAGCTTTTCACAGAAGCAGCTTCTCGAAAGGGTTACATTTTATTTCCATATTATATTTATAATTCTGCTTTAAAAAATAATGTATATGTTGTGCAAGTCATGAGCTCCAGTCACATGACCTCACATATGCACATATGCAATGAATCTGTAGCATGCTAGCTGATGTTAGCCTGTTTGTCTATTTCTCTCTGTCGTGTTCCGGTTGTTATAGTAATATAATCATCCAAATACTTGAAAATAATCAAGGCATTCCTGATGAGTCTGACCAATTCAGGAGAGTCAAGCGTAGATCTGGAAACCCCCTCACATGACAAAATCTATGCCAAACCTCAGAACTGACAAGCCTTGAATTGGGAACATCCCCAAGATTGTTTGGAAATGCGAACGGAACCCAAAGTCACTCTTCCAGTACGGGGCTAGCACTAACTGACCCGAAAGGCATTCTTAGAAATTAAAAAGACTAGGATTCAGAGTTTTGTCACCCCTTTGTTGAAGAGCATTACAAGGTTGAGGCCCAAAAAACCTGTCAGGATCTAAAAAGACAAAATGTGTCCTAATGGAAAACCGGAGGCTTCTAAGAGACCCGTGTAAAAACCTGACGTAATACTGTACAATACTTTACTCAAAAAGTGACCACTGACCACTGGGATAAACAGGGCCATAATCCACACCAGAAGTTAATTCCAATCAAGCACAAAAACACAACAACCCCACCCTTCAACACACTCCGACCATTCACAGATCCCACTTAGGGAACATACGAGCTCAATGCACCTCCAAACAAACTCACCCCACCCTAAACACGTACTCACACCCCACCTCAGAGCAGAACAGACCCCCATGCGTTTGCACATAGTGGGGCTATGTTTAGCAGCCTTGGGTGTGGTGTGTATCAACGATGCCAACATGACTTTCGTGGCTTATTTTTGGGCTTTGACACACATCAAGCACGAGTGATTTTGTGTGATGCAATGTGACGGTTTCTGAGTACAACAGTTCAGTAAATGGCTCCTGTTTGTTTTTACTCTTACTAATGGAATGGAGCGAAAAGGGAAAAGTGAGAGAAAAAAGGGAAACTTATGACGACCAGGTGTTTTTTCCCTCTTCTCGGGAATGTTTCACCTTGTAAAAGTGAGCGAGTGGGAGGAGACTCGTGTACCGTGCTAAAGTGAATGGTTTGGGGATTTTTCAAGGGGTGTGTGCTGACCAAAGGGTATGAGTGAGAATGAATGTGTGTTGTGTGAGAGTATTAGAGAGGTGAGCTGAGTCTTTTCAGAAGCTGGAGGCAGAATTCTTCAGTGGAGCTGTAGCATAGCCATGACTTGGAGAGGCGAGGGCTTCCTCCTGTATGTGTGACCCAACCGAGTTTTTGGCCTCATTGAGCAACGGAAGGCCTTTGCTTTTGTGGTAGGGTGTGATCAACACTCGCACACACACATGCTCTTGTAGAAACACACACCTGGGTATGAATGAATGGCAGGCCTGAATACCACACAGGGCTCCTATTGATGACATCATTGCTGGGCATCTGGTCACTCCACCCTTTCCATGTTCAGTGAGCCATTCAGTCAACATCAACCGCACCATGGCTCTTTCACAGACATGACGCCTTTTGCTTATTTTTTAGAGATTATTCAATTTAACCGGCTCCACTCGCTAAGAAAATTCTTTTCTTTTGACGCTGATGGTACAATTAACAATCGGCCACTTCATTACCTTCCATCAGTGATGAAATCAGTTTCATCAGAGTGTGAAAATGTATTAAATTTTGTGTTATTAACAATTAGAAGTGTGTGATAAAGCCACAATAAGTGTGATTTCTTATCATGTTAATGAAACTTCATGCAAGCAACCCTTATACAAGCTTCTTATTTTGGCGGTCTGGCCTGATTATGGACTTCCTGTTCAGTATGACCCTGTTTTGTGACAGATTCAAAATCCCCATATTTATTTTTGTTGCTGTCATCCTGCAAAGATATCAAACCATTTCCAAAATTACAAAAAAAAAAATTCTGATCAATAGTGTGATTTGACAGCAATATAAATGGAAACACAAAATATGAAGTGGTGTCATCATCATACCTATGTATTTTTCAGCATGATGGATCATGTTTAAAGCTAGTCCGATAGTAATGTGTTTAGTATGATTAATTTTTACTGGTAACAAAACAGAGGTGAAGCCCACTCACTTTCAGTCTTGTCCCAAGGGACCTAATGTAGAAAAAAAATTAATAAATAAAATTCTGTTGCAGCTAAAGGCTTGAGACAAGTAGTTTTTTGGTTGTGCTTGGTTCATACCATCATTAACAGACATGGTGTTTGTTATCTTGCACATAAATCAGGTGCATGTACAGGTCTGGAAAATCTTAAAAAGTGTGGAATTTTGAAAAGATGTTTTCCAGACTTTGAAAAGTCTAAAATTTTCTGTTCAAGTCTTAATAAAGTATAGAAAAAGTTTCTCACATAATCAAATTTTAGAGTTTGAAATACACACTGCAAAAATCCAAATGTTACCGACTGTATTTTTACTCATTTCTAGTTGAAATATCTCATCACACTTAAAATAAGACATAATCACCTCAAGAGTAACTTTTCCCTTTTCCTTTTTTAATCCAAGTTTTTTTTTTTTTTTTTTTTTAATTAATTCAAGCAAAAAAAAAAACTGCCAATGGAACAAGTGAAAATTATGGCAAGATTTCTTGAAATAAAATTTTCCAGATCAGTTATCTAAAAATAATAATAAATCTATTTCACTGAAAAGTTACTCTATAGGTGATTATGTCTTATTTTAAATGTGATGAGATATTTTGACTAGAAATGAGAAAAATACACTTGGTAAGATTTGGAT
>JAPTYQ010000003.1:15443672-15454188 GCA_029814465.1 Ostorhinchus cyanosoma
ATATACAAACATTCATTAATGTCTGACCTGTTAGCAAAACATTAGCCATACAATTATATACAGTATTAAAGCATTACAGCATTAGCATTAACATAATCACTTCCTGATTAGCATTAGCGTACCCATCATTGTTTTAAATGTCTATGTGTATTTAGCCTATAATCTAACCATTTAAATACAATTTTGCCTTTTTGACATCAGCTCTTGGATGCTATTGGAACAAAACAATTGAATATTTCAACCAACTGTTGATTTACAGATGAGTTTATCTGAAGTCCACTGAATCATACTCTTTCATGCTAACCACAAAGAAGATCCGTGTGGATCCAGCAGAGGTTATACAGCTGATACTGCGGATTTATAAATTGCAGGTTCGATATTTCATATAGAAAATTGGCTCCAAATCATGGTATTGTGGGATTTCTCTCTCTGTTTCTCTCTCTGTGCTTGGTCCATTGTCTACTTTTTTTGGTCGTCTGCCGTGCTGCTTGTGCCGTAGAAGCCCATTCAGATGGAGCCCAGTCAGTCTACAGTCCAGTAGCCTCCAGCACGGAGGCATTTCAGCTCCTTCAGGGGGATTTGACCAAGATTTCCTGCCCCTTATTAAATTATAATCTCCCTTCTACCTCTCCTTCTTCCCCTCCTCTTTCTCTCTATTTTGGACCGAAAAATAGGCCTCCTTCTCTGTTTCGCTGCCAACTGATGTGTGTGTTTGTGGGTGCGTGGCGTGTGCGTGTACGTGTGAAGCTGTTTCGGTCGCCAGCGGAAGGAGCGTGTGAGATGATTGGCGGGCCACGCATCTTGAAGTGGGTCAACAGGGAGATCAAGAGCTAAAGCTTTTTACTTTGTGCTCCCTTTCATTTTTCTCCTCCGTCTCCCTGTTTTTCTTTCTGTCGTAATGACTTCACGTCTCCTTCATGGCTTTTTGCTTTCTATCCCCTTCCTCTTTCTCCAGCTCGCCTCATCCACCTTTTTCATCACGAGCCCGATGGTAGCCTTTTTTGACAATATGATCTGTATTAGCTCGATGTTTTCATGGAGTGTCAAACTGTGGAATCCTTTGATAGAACCAGACTAGGAGAGGACTTTTCTAGGCTTTTCCCTTCTGGAAGTCAGCTCCAGCTACATGCTACTTTGGGACGTTCTCCAGCCCTGGCAAAAAACAATGGAATAATTGATGGTGTGCATTTGTTTTCTGGGTTTAGCCCCCTTATTTCAGCGCTCCAGAACATTTCTCACCTTCAGAGTGTTGAATCCTAAATAGTCCCATGCATTCACTCTCCACATGAGCTTGACTCCTCGCCACAGCCAGCTTTGCCTTTGGATGAACCGCCACCATGAATATTTTGACACTCAGTCAGGAAATAACGAAACGAAAAAAAAAAAAAAAAAAATCTCGCTGCAAAACTCGTTACAGGGGGATACAATTATGATTCATTTACGTAGTGGCTTGTTTGCAGCTCTTGTCTTTGTCTCATTTTTGTCAGTTTTCTGTGTGTTCCCTGGTCTGTGCACATTTCAGAGGCCCCTTTTTTGGCAGGAGTGAAGCCACCCACCCAGTAAGGAGAACAAGGTAACAGTTACTTGGAGACATGGCACAGAAACACAAGACATAACACAGACCAAGCCCAGCCCAGTACATCAGAGCCCGACATCCAGTCCCTCATCCTGTCATATGATCCTATTGATTAATTATACAATTAAACTTCCTGTTGCATTTGCGGCTTACATCTTCTTTTTTTTTTCTCTCTCTGTCTCTCTCTCTCTCTGTCTCTCTGCTGCTTTGTTACTTTAGGGATAACACAGTTGAATATATGTCAGAACCAGTGAACTTACAGGAGGAAAAAATGCCTTGCTCAGTCAGGTCCTGGCAGCACACAATAAAAGTATTCACACCAGCAATGAGGAGGCTTAAAGGAGGAGAAAATAAGGGGAATAGGAGAGGGAGAGAAAAGAGCTTAGGTTGCCAGTCGAGACCTACGAGACAGGGAGAGACACAGTGATCATTCTGATTTAAAGGGGATTATATTACCGGGTGTCCTCAAAGCTTTTTTTTTCTGCTGAGGTGAGGTCATGCTACTGTGAACTTTCCACAGTGCCCTCAGTTATAGTTCATGTCCAATGCACACGCATACAAAAAAAATTACATTTTTGGTAACTTTTTGTTTTCCTTTTTCTTTTTATTTCTTTGACTGTTTTGTGTTATGGGTTATTTATTCAGATTCCAAAAGGTCAGCAGGAGTACAATGTAATAAAACCTCGATAAAACACAGCGTTCATTTAGAGCAGATGAGTAACCGTGTATAAAGGACGGCTTCGAAGTGTGTCAGTCGTTACAACAAAAACAATGAACGCTAGATGTTTGAAAATTGTTTTCAAATATGTTTGTATTCTCTCACAGGTACATTTTGGGAATCAAACTACTCATGCAAGGCAAAGTGTTTCACAAAGATGACCACTGTTGCAAAATCACTCACAATATGTACTGTATGTGTTTAAACGGGCAGGTTCTGCATGTAACGCCTGTGGACACGATGGGTTATACATGAAACCTGGAATAGACTGAGATTCATGAAAAACCCGCATGTTTGGTTTAGAAAAACCACTAGGATCATCAAATTTAACACAGTAGTCACTTTTTCCATTGGATATATGTGCAAAACTTTACCAATATTTACAAAATCTTGAAAAAAACAGAAGTGCGTAATGTCCGGTTTTCCATTAAATCACAAATGTGATGATTTGTTTATTTATTATCGCGACACGACACAAGAAGTGTTTCCAAAAAAACATGGTGACGAACGTAAATATCATGTTCTTCTACTAAATTAAAAAATTATTCAGTTTCCTGGTGTGTCCACACATACTGCGCCATGTTTCTTTTAAAACTCTTCTTTGCTTGTTATAACATCTGTTTTTTATTCACCTGACTGTAGTTGCGAAAAAATGTCTTTCCATTGCAGTTTTGCGTAATATACCATTTGTGCTACGCCCGAAAAACCACCTCTTGCCAGCGCTAAAACTTTTAATCGAAAAACAAGGGTTTTGTCGAAATTGTCATTTTTCCATTTGGTTAATTTTTATATGCAAGTTGTATCCGTGCAATTTGAGGGTCAATGGAAAAGCAACTAGTGTCATTATTCATAGCGGTATATAAGACCATTTCAAGCAACGTTTTCCAGATCATATGCACTGACACCTACAATCGCGGAAAAAATTATTAGACCATCAGAAGCATATTTCTTAACCTGTTAAGCCCTGGGCCATTTGTTTCTAGTCGGAATTATTTCATTGTAACGCAGAAAAAGGGATTAGTCGATATACAGTCATGGAAAAAATGATTAGACCATCGAAAGTCATCAAAAACAATGGTTATGCAATCAAGTATTAACTCCTGTGTGTGTCATGTGACTAAAACAGACTGAAAAGGAAACAAGGAATGAATAAAAGCACTGTTTTTGTCAGTACAATGACATAGATATTGATGTAAGAACTGAAGTGATTTTGGTTTTTATCAAGAAAACATGGAAAATGGATAGATATCAGCTCTGAAATTAAACTCTTATGAGCTATTTTTGTTGTTATCATTATATTTGTCCAAACAAATGTACCTTTAGTTGTACCAGGCATTAAAATAAACAAGAAATTGAAGAAAACAAGAGATGGTCTTATCATTTTTTCTGCGACTGTAGGTTGTTTTTCATGTCCCAAAGTTGGTCCTATTTTTTTTTACCAGAATATTTTATTAAAATATATTCATTTTGGGATGGCTCAGAGCAAGAGTAAAATTTTTAGCTTTTATCTGAGGTCAAAATTACAGTAGGTACATCCTGGGGTGGAAATATGTCAACATTTCTCTTTTTTTATTATTTGGTTTAAAAAGCTGGAAAAGTGCCAGATACCAAAATAAACCCAGTTTCACAGAAGCACCCAAATACATGTTCTGATCTGGAGAGCGGACGAGTGTTCTTTCAATGACCTCTCCCTCCGTATCTAACAGCAGAACATTTATTGCTCTGGAAAGGTAGACGCAGATTCTGTTCTTTATGGGATTATTTTTTTTACCCTTTTCTTTCGATTACCTAATCAGCCGCTCATATTAAGTTGAGGTGCACCGACAGGTCAGGTGGAATGGTATAGCTCTGTCTGTCGGCCTACAGACTCTCACTTTCACTCCTCTTGTAGTGTAACCGGTTCCTTTTGCAGGTCAGGGGTTAGTCTGAATGTTTTGCAGACGTTGAGTCGTCACCCTTGGCTTTGTCTTGTTCATAAGTGCTTCACAGACAGATGAGGTGATAGAGCATGAGTCAGTTAAACAGCAGGGGGGCCGGCCTGGTTAATATAATGTAATTAATGCGCTTTTACTGGCCTGGAACGGTTCTTGTTCAGGGATACAGGACAAATGAGGGTCACCTTAAAAATACACACACAACTGTATATATGTGAGTTTCTGTAGTTTAATAATTCTGTGACTGATTAGCCCCACTTTGGATGCTTTACCTTTAGACCCCAAGCCTGCACATGCACTCACATCACTCTATTGGACAATTAGCAGGTCTGTTTCTGCATTTAGATGAGTGCCCAAGGGGGTTCCTCTGAATGAAGTCATGAAGAAATGAAATCCCTCTATCTGACCTCCCAGCTCCTTTCTCCTCCTCGTGTTTTCTTCACACCCTTTAACCTGTCTCGTTTCCTTTTACTTGTACACCACTTCATCAGCATAAACTCATCCTGTCTCTTAAACTCTATTCTCACCCACTTCGACCTTAAGGGATGTTAGGAAAACACAGCCGTTCTCCACAGGTACCATTTCCTGAATTAATAACACTTGTCACTCTTCCTTCATCTCTTTCGTGTGCTGTTTTTTAGTTTCACTCCCGAGGCCATATGAGGCCCTTTTCTTTCTCCTCTATTGAAGTTTGCGCTGGATTTCTGGACTATCATCCTGGATTTTCTTCTCATAAACAGGACACCAAAGGGACATAGAGTAATCTCAAAGCCGAGGGTGCGCAATCAGTCATGCTTGCTGTGAGGGAATTTTCAATATAGGCAACCGTCATGACAGATACCACATGGGAAGGCATGACATACTGAAAATCAAGAGGATATCTGTACACAAATGCACCTGCACTTCTCTCAGCAAACACTGTATGAGCAAAGTTGAGGAGTAGCATCAGTTTTATTATCTGTAAAGATTAGAAAGACAAAAATCAATCAGATCTTGCACACGTTCACACATTGCATCTGGTTTTCTGTACACACCAGTGGAGGAAGTACTGAAGCTTCGTCCTTAAGTAAAAGTACAAATACCCTGCAAAATTTCTACTTAAAATTAAAGAAGTACTACATCAACAGTCTTACTTAACCCATAAAGACCCAGTGTGACTTTTGTGTCAGTTCCCAAATGAATTTTTCCTCTTTATTTAACCGTTTGTTAAATAATTTATCACCATTTATTGTAATATTATCCTCTATATTTTGAGTTTTATCAGTGAAAATCAAGTATGTTCTTATATTTAATTTACTGACCCTGTAAATGTTCATAAAAGCTCAGATTAAAGTTGAGTGTTTTTATATCAGAAACAGAGAAAACTGCAGAAAAAGGGACTTTTTCAGCAAATGTATCAAGAACTGAACATAAAAACAAGCGTATCCATCCACTGTCATGGATCCAACTCCATGGGTTTTACTGGTGAATCAATGTTATAGAAGATGACGTTGTTTCCATGGTAACTATGGTGCCTTTGAGCGTCCAAATGGGTCATATCTGATGACCATGAAAAGACGAAAAACTGTATTATATACCAATTATTTGTATATATTGATGGGATTAGTGGATCAGAAGTTATGAAACGGTTTAGATCAGTAGATGATTTCAGTCGAATGGATTTTTGGGTCTTTATGGGTTAAGTAAAAGTACTAGAATTACTGACAATACTTACTAAGTTTGTTTTTTTTAAGTAAAAGCACTCATGCAATGGATTGTCTCAATGTCTGAGCTGTGATATTTTGAAAGAATTTTAAAGAAGGTAGATATTCTGCCTTATGCCTCTGCTGACGTCACTACTGTAATAATTACAACCAACTATACTTTATATGTGTATTTTAAAGGTTGGTGTACTTATTGTGTGTGTGCTCTGCAGTATTGTACATATTTAACTTATGGATGACCAGTTATCTACTAGGAATTACCCACTAATTTACCATTAAGTTAAACCAATTAAGAGAACAACACATAAAATCCAAAAATATTTTAAAAAATATATATAAAACACACATATTAAATTAAGAGTTGTAGCGCAAAGAACAGTAAAAGGAAAGCACAACAGTAACCAAACATTAGTGGTGGGGTGGCACAGTTCAGGTACGAGGGCCATTCTAAGCCCTTTAATCAACTTTTACATGCAAGATTTTGAGGAAATTATGTTCATAAAATGTAACAAGTAACAACATAAATTGTAGAAAAGTAGTGGAGTAGAAAGTACAGATAATTGCAAAATCAACTTTTGGTGCCTGGCACAACAAACCCCGCCCCTCGCAAACGATTTACCAGATTTGCTCTATCTCTTATCTTTGTGAAAACACATTTTGGTGACCTTGACCTTTGACCTACATTCACCAAAATTTAATGGGATCTATTCTGGATGATGTCTCACCTTTCCTGAAAATTTCATGGAAATTGGTCTTTTAGTTTTTGCATAAAGTTGCTGACAGACAAATAGACAAACAAAAAAAACGAACCAAAAACCATACCCTCACCTCCCCTTTGGGGGGCGGGCTAAAAAGTATGCATTATTGTTTTTATTTAAGTAAAGTACAGATGTGATCAAGACTCTGTGCAAGTCTGACAAGATCTTCTAAACCAGAATCCTCTCCATATGGACCATGTTAATGGTGAAACTGAAGCTGATGCAGAAGTATTAGAAAGTCTAATGCTGCTGACAGCCACCAAAAATACAGACTCAAATTGCCCCACATTAAAAGAGCATCAACTTTTCAATAGTAATACTCATTTAATAACGTTCTGGTCTCATTTACCTTATTTTGACCCTTAAATAAATGTACTGGTGGTCCTTGTATAAATTATTGGTCTGTTAGGACTAATGAGGCTGTCGCGTAGGCACTGACATTGATAGATGTGGTTATGAGTCTTTTTAAGGTTGGTCTGTTGGTCTGTGTTCATTATTTTAAATATGAAACTTCAGGCTTCACAGAATGTTTTGACATTTGGCAAAATGTTCACTTGAACTTAACAATGAACTGAAGACAGTTTAGTCACCAAAGGTTAAAGTTCACCGTATCTCATAAAATTATGTCTTTTGAAATTATTTGGACTCCAGGATAAACTGATTTGATTGATCATCTTTGCTGTAACTTCACAAAATACATTTTAGGCCAAAACAGAAAATATCAGAGTCGAATGCAAAGGCCGTGGACTCTTCTGATCGTACAAGGGAGACAAGGACCTTTGCTCCGAAATGATTTGCATTGGACTTCACTTCAGATATACTCAGTCAGTCATTTTATCTGGATCCTCTGTGAGGTTCTTTTTCTTCTGTTAATACAATCTCAGGTCAAATAAATGGATTTGTTGGGCTTTGATTGACAGGTCTATATCACAGTGTGTTCACCTTCTGCCTCTCAGAGTTTTGGTTTTTGAATAAAACTCACTTTTTACTGACAGCTGCCTCCACTATTGTTGTGGTAAATATGTTCCACCAACAAGACTGTAAAATAGCATTAAAATAATACAGAATAGTTTGAATTTTACCAAGTCAGTAAGCTAGCACTTAGCATTAGCTCACCTCTGATATAGTCCCTCCCCTTTTATCCAAATATGGTTACTTCTGACTCCAACAAGCCAACCTGGCCAAATTGCAAACTACTGGCTAAATGGTGACAAAAAAAAACAAAAAGAAAAAAGGTTACATCGCACTTCCTCTATTCACTAATTATACATATTCACTAATTCTACAGTCTATGGATTAAATTAATTGTTCTTGGCCCCAGACAGTTGCACTGTAGATGTCAGTAAAATATAACCAAGATTAGCAAGACTATCAGATTTTCTGTAAAGTTTTCTGCCAAATTAGTTTATTAGCATCATTTAGCTGCATTTGCTTTATTATTAATTTCTCATTTCATTCCATGGCATGTCAACTATCCTATAACATTTTGTGTATAAACATTAAAAGTGACATTATTAAACATGTATATTACCATTCAGTTCATTCACGTAACATTAGCATTCACCCTCATGTCCAAATATGATCACTTCTGATTATTAAAACAAAACAGAAAACAACAACAAAGGAGCATAAGGAAGAAAACGGCAAACTGGAGGATTGTTAATAGTATCCAAACCAGTAGGTGATGCTCCAGTGGTATTTCTTGTATACTGTATATGCTTTCATATATGACTAGTGTCCTTTAGTTCAATGCATGAAAAGTAACATTACTTGTTAAGTGCATAAAATGTATGTAGATTTCATATGTGTTCACATAACTTTCCCATATTATGCAAAGAATGGAAATGTTTTAAGTGACCTAATGTACTGCATATAAATGATTCATTTTTGAGTTAAGTGTAGATGATGTGTAAACACTATACATCATGTCTCGACATTCAAAGGACTAATTTAGTGTTCTTGTAACGTCTGCCCTGTAATTTACTAATGAGCCAATGGAAACACTAATGAGAGGACAGCGGAGCGTTTAATGTGGTGAAGAAGAGGGAGCGTTTTCGTCAGTGTAACGCAACCAAACAAAACCTTTTATACCATTTCCAGTTTATTTCTCATCACATATGTATTAGTCTGCGGTCACTTTCATACACACACACAGCCATACTGTTTTCACGCATGGCCTATGCAGCTTATTTACACAGTGTTGAGTAATACAGGGTGCGTTCAAAGTGAAAACTGTGACCGCTTACTCAAATATTATCCACTGAGCTGACACCGGAAAGCCGTAAAGTGCCACTCAAGCTGAAGGAGGGATTACCTCATTCAAAGGAAGGTGATCCTCTAAATGAAACCTCACACGCTCAATTTCCTCTCCCCTTTACACTTTGAGACACACCCCTTTGGAATCAATAAGAGCTGTGTGGTTCTCACCACCGTGACGTTGTGAAACCACACCACTCACTTTCTCCTACCCCCTGACTTTTTCATGTATGTTGACACGAACACCTACACACACGCACACACACATGCACACACACACACACACACACACGCACACACACACACACATGCACACGCGCACACACACACAGGTCAATAGTGAATGGAGCTCTCTGTTGTTTGGAAATGGCCTTAGTAGGTCCTGTATCTGCTTATTATATGTTTACTTACTGTTTGCAGCATCGTTCTTATCAGTATTTAAACATGTATGCATTAAATCTAACTAAAAGACATTCAAACTACAGGAAAATATTTGTATTTTTCATCCATGTCAAATTAGTTTATACCTAAACCTATGATTTATTTACCCCATAAAAACCCACTGCTACTTTTGTGGCACTTCCCAAATAATTTTTTCTCTATATCTAACTTTTTCCTAAGTGACTTATCACCATTTATTATAACATCCTCTTTAGTTTGAATTTTTCAGTGTAAATCATGTATTTTCCTGTATTTAATTCACTGATCACGTAGACGTTCAGTAAAGCTCAGAGTTCATTCAAAGGTGATTATTATCAAAACAGAGAAAACTGAAGAAAAAGTGACTTTTTCCATAAAACATAACTGAAAATAAATCAAGTGTCTCCATCTACTGTCATTGATCCAACTACATGGGTTTTTATGAAGCTGATGATGTTTCCACGGTAACTACGGAGCCTCTGAACATCCAAATGGGTCATATCTGATGACCATGAAAAGATGACAAACTGCATTTTACACCAATTATTACAACATGTTGATAGATTTAGTGGATCAGAAGTTATTAAACATTTTAGATCAGTAGATGGTTTGGTTACCAGTGACCATTTGGGTCTTTATGGGTTAATGTGGATAAGGATTATATGTGTTTTTTTTGCTATATGTGTATATGTATGTGACTAAAATAGAAATGGAATGCCTACAAACACTGTTTTTATCAGTACAATGCCATAGATATTGATGTAAGAACTGAAGTGATTTTGGTTATTATCAAGAAAACTATAGAAAATGATAGATATCAGCTCTGAAATGAAACTCTTATGAGCTATTTTTATTGTTATCATTATATTTGTCCAAAAAAAATGTACCTTTAGTTGTACCAGGCATTAAAATGAACAAGAAATTGAAGAAACCAAGGGGTGGTCTAATAATTTTTTCCGCGACTGTATGTACATGCAAATAGCAAAACAAGTTAAAACAGTTGCAAGTGGTGTTTAAAATACAAGACGAGGTCAGTAGAGCTTTACCGGTAGTATCTAGTCTCACACTGTGATCCGAGTCATTCCAGTCATACGGAGCAAATTTCAGGGTTAGAGTGAAGTTTTAGTGATGGAAAATAGAAAATGAATTAA
>JAPTYQ010000003.1:15482529-15500334 GCA_029814465.1 Ostorhinchus cyanosoma
TGCTGCTGCATTGCCGCTTACTGAAACTATAGCAACAGGTAGGAACAGGATCTTCCTTTGTTGTTTATGTTTACAGCTACTTTGTCTAGTTAGAGCTGCTTAAGCCACAGCAAACAGGTGAATAAACAGAAAATTCAGACACACTATAATAACGCTGTAGCTGCAGGTGTTGTTACTGTTATTAGGGCTGTTGTTTGTAGAGATATGCATTCGGCCGCCACTACCAATCCAGAAAGTGTTTAGTTATGAGCAGCTGTTGACTAGAAATTGCTCGAGTCTTCACTACTTACTTTCTGATCCTGTTTTCTAGCCCCTGTTTTTTCACTAGAGATGCTTGGCTTTCTTATCACAGCACGACTGCAGTCTAATGTGTTTATTGATGAATTTGTTTCAAGGAGCAGATGTGAGATGACAGGTTTTTCTTTTTTTCTGTAAGCAAGCTGGTTTTCTGTGGTTATGAAGTGCCATTTTTATCTAAATTCTGACACTCTTCAAGCTGCACCCCTCCTGCTTCCTCAGTTTTGCTCTGTGAATGTTTAAAGAGAGCAGCGTTGCTCATCTCTGATCACATCACAAGGGACACCAAAGACCCAACAGGAGTGGTTGTTGCTACCGCTGAGATAATTGTTGGTATGGTAACAGGCATCCCTTGACGCTGCTGTCAGAAGGCCAAGGTAGTCTCCAAATGTCAGAAGAATTGATGTCGCAGTGTGGGGCTCTGTACCTCTCAGCGAATGTGAGCAGACATTCTCTTGTCTGGGACGTTCTGTTGCTGAGGGTGAGCCTCCTGCTCCAGCGCTGTCATTAAAATCTTGAGCTTTCAACTTTTTCAAAGATCTTTCTCTTCTCAGGTGGATTCCACTCATTATCCAGTGCATATTTCTGACACATTAATCCTTAAATTAACCCCTAAAGGATACACAGACTTTAAGAGCGGCTTAACAAGAAATAAATGTCAGTTATTTTCTGGAATGAAAGTAATTATGTGGAATGTGGGTGGGAACATTTTGTATTGTCATTTACTGGTCAGGTCACTGTCTTAAATTGTTTGCTTGATTTCCCTTTGTGTACTAAATGGCTTGTAGGTGTGTAGGCAAACAAGTAGAGGTGGAGTTCACTTCCCCTGTTGTGTTGTTGCTGTAGTCGTAGATGTCCTCGAGGCGATTTAGGATTGAGATTTGAGATTACGTCTTATTATAAGAGCTCAGAGACGGCTGAAGATAGCTTCCTGACCCATATTTCTATCTGGATTATGACATTTATTAGTAAACTTTCTCAACATTTACCTTTTACTTGGTTTCGACATGATACTTGACTTTCTTTCAGGGAGCGCTCCAGTGCTAATAACACATATAGCAAAAAAAGTCACTGATCACCCTGATGTTCAGCCTTTGTTGAAACACGTTTCACAGGCACTTTTTGTTATTGTTGTTGACAAGCTCTCCAAGCTCTTCTACTTTTGTCAGTAGATGGTATTATATAGTTTTCACAGTTAATCCCAGTTCAAATGTAGTTAAGCATCTGTTTTTTGTTTAGGTTTGTTTCCATTCAGATGTAGTTTTTCAGATGCGAGTGTTAATGTTTTATTTTTTTGCAAAGTGTGATTAAAAGTGCAACAAGGCCACAGAGAGGATAGAACAGGCCTTTGTTGGTATGTTTTTCCTCTTTTCATTCCTATTTCTAAGGTACCGAGCCCTGGTCTCTTTTAGTCCTTTCCAGAGAAGGATCGGTCCTCGCCCTCCCCCTGAACACTATCAGAGGCCTTTGATCGTCACACTGTTTATCTGTGCTCACTCAGAGGCTGCAAAGCAGTGTGATAAGTGGGCTTTACCGTGTGTGAGTGTGCGTGAGCGTTCATGGAAATAGGAAAGGGGGGGGTTGATTTTTAGGTGGGGGCTACATATTCTCTCACCTCCCTCCAGCCCCATTTACACGGACACATGAAGCCAGAACAACAAGTACTCTGGGAAGATTAGCTCCAGTTCAGTGTGAGCAGGAAACGGTAACCTGTTGCTCAAAAGAGGAGAGATGAGGACATCCATTTAAGAGAACAGTTGACATTAGCGGGGCAATAAAATGATTGCTTTCGATATGAACTCGTGTTTCTTTCTGAAGAGAATTAAAGCCGCCAGTGGTGACTAAAAGGTGGACTATAAAATGCTTAATCATACAATAAATGCAGTATTGACCAAGGATCACAGCCTGTTCCAGGAAATACACTGTACAGCAGCACAACATCCCAAGCCTTTGGTAACGTGTATCCATAAGTAGTGTTTGAGTCCCTCGTATCACCAACGAAGCTGTAGTAAAACCACCTGTGCCCTGTTTGAGTTCGGTGAAATGGACTGTGAAGAAGTAGTCATGAAATATACCTTGAGTTATAAAGTCTCGACCCCTGCATTGTCCCATTAGTTTTTCAACAGGGTATCTCAGAACACTAAATTGCAGTGTGATGTGTACAAATGGCATTTTTCTGCTTGAGGCCAGCCTAGATAACGACAACTATAAAGGATAGTGCTGTAGTGTTGTCGATGGTGCCGTCACTTCACAACTTGATGGTCATGTTGCCAAATGGACTTGGGCCTTTTGTTTATGTGTGTGTGTGGGTGTAGCTTACATATTCTCCTCATATATTCAGTATTTCTCCAGATAGTTTAGAAAGCTCCCACTAATATTATTCCATAATTATTGAACTGTCAACAAAGTACTCAAATGTAACTATATTTTAATCCAACTTGTCAGTTCACTTAATGCAGTCTACTGGTGACAGAAGTTTTAGTATTTGGTCGTCTGATCTTTGTGCGACTAGTTTATATTTTTAGCTATACTATGAGTTATTGTTTGCAATTTCATCCCTCCATCCTTTGTAATCCATCTGCTCCAAAAAAGGATTCACCTTTGGCCCATGCCCTACTCCTCTGCCAAGCTGAATGAAAATCAGCGGAGTTGTTTTTGCATAATCCTGCTGGCAGACAGGCAAACAGAGATGGTAACTCTCTTCTAGATGGTGGTAAAGATGACAACTTTAACACGGAACAGCCTGGTCAAACTGACACAGGACAGAAGTCAGTTTTTGGATCATTTTAATGGACGTTGGTCTTTAGTTTGACCATTAACTTGCATCGAATCAGCAGGGCTGCACAATTCTATTTTATTAAATGTCAATTCTGTAGGTTGAATGGAGGGCAGGGTATGTACATGTTCTCTTGGTTGTTTTGTAGGCTCTAGTTGTTATAAAGATAGCATTAATTTTATATCCTTGCCTGTAAGGAGAAAGTGTATGCTTAGAGTTCAGCTTTGTTTCCTTTTGAAGTGTTACAAAAATTGTGGATATATCTTAAATGGATATAAGATATAGTATTAAAGTTGAAAGTGTACTGACTCCCCCCCCCTCAAACTTCAGTCTTTATTCTCACCTGCGCCTACAGTGTAGCATTCCTATCATGTCAGTGGGAACCTTAATGCTAAGCCATTTGTCAGTACAGTTACCTTTTGAAGTTTCATTCCTTTATTGCTTTGGCTGCTCTACAGACTTTCACTATTGTTTTGAACAGATTAAAAGTGTGAACAAGGCTAGGTGAGACTTTACGGTCACTCAATAAACCCTTCAAAGAGCTCTGCTGTGGATACAGGAAACTTAACAAGCAGGGATTTTTGTGTCGGTTTGTAACGTTGCATGTAGAGGTTCATTCCTTTACCCCCAGTCTATTTCTGCGCTTAATCAAACACAGTCTACCTATATGGAGACTGTAACTACAGCTTATTTCTTTCTTTACATGATAGTGTAAATGGATAGACTGTATAAATGTTGGTGTTTTTACATGTGAGATCTATTTATTGTTTTAGTGCGATATAAAAAGTTTCGCTTGACACAAGTTACCCTGTATTCCCTTTGCACTCTGTTAAATTCTTATTTCTCTGCTGTCGTTCACCGAAAAGTGGCTTTACTTTGTGGTCATCTTTTGAGGT
The DNA here is from genome assembly GCA_029814465.1 of Ostorhinchus cyanosoma. Taxonomy (NCBI): domain Eukaryota; kingdom Metazoa; phylum Chordata; class Actinopteri; order Kurtiformes; family Apogonidae; genus Ostorhinchus; species Ostorhinchus cyanosoma. The sequence goes on from JAPTYQ010000003.1 coordinate 15,486,499, forward strand.
AATTTCAAAGTACTACTGCCCACAGCCAAAGGTCTGTATTTCTTAAGGGCCTACAGTTATAGCCCTTTGAGAAACACAGCTTTATTATTGCAAACCGAGACAACCACAAGCTGGGGTCAGACTGTCTGCACATGGTACCACCTTGACACAGGTAAACACAGACATGACCACTTGTGACTCATGTCCCAGTTATAGGTAGCCTATTATTTGTGCTTTTTATTTTTTATCCATTCATGCATGTACTGCACAATAATATGTCTTTTTCAATTTTATGTTGATTATTATCTTTCAAGAACTAGGCTGATCTTGAAAAGTTATGTCTTGATGAACTTTATAAAAGTTGATAGTTTAGGGAAAGTCATAGGTACTGACTGACATTAGCTATCAGCAAAAAAGACATGTCTTCTGTGCATGTATCTGTCAAATTTTTCAGCTTTTACAGGATCTGTTGCTTTTAATAAATGTTTAAGAATGAATTAATACTCATTCACAGAACATGTGATAAGTGTTTGAAAGGCTTTAAAGCAATTAGTTTCAGTCATTTTTATTATGATATTTCAGTTTCCCTGGCACAAAATGAGAACTTAAGAAGAACAAAGACAAAATAAGTAAATGAAGAACAACATTGGTTTCTGCATCCACCATCAGCCAAACATTAACATCCAGAATAAAGTAACCGATTTATCCCTAACTGAAAGCATTTTAGCCATTATGTGAGTTTATTGTCAATTACAGCTATTTCTATATTTCACCCTCTGTAACGGCTGACCAAGAGGGGATTGTTTTGAAACATCCAGCTGTTTGTCTGGACACACTCAGCCTGTGGTTTGGTTAAGGCGCAGCTGGTAGCAGTGTTTTCCACAGGGCTACCAATAAGCTTCACCAATTAACCCCTCCTCCACCTCCATCTTGGCAGGTGAAGTGAAGGCGCTGTTCTCAGAAGAGTTTTGAATGAAGGCGTGTGCCATGAATACATTCCAAGAACCCAATAGGCGGGCATGTTATCAGAATTCAGTCAACAAAGCATAAGGCTCCACAGAATCGGCAGAACCTGAAGTATCACTTTCAGTCCACAGCTCATGTTTGCAAATCCCAGGAGTGTGTGGCTCCTGAGGGAAACGGCATCAGCTCGGGATCTCTGTTGGACTTGAGTTGTACATACACCTCTTAACGCTGTCTTGTCCGGGCATGCCTGGGGATTTAAGCGACTTGCTTGTCACAGCGGTGAGGCTCAGAAAAAAGGAGTAGGAGCTTAACTAGTGTAGCTTGTTGTAGTCTTGTGTGTGCGCCTGCTTTCTTCCTTGCCTGTTTGTCTTTTGTTTGTGTTTTCAAGCATCACTGATGGTGAGAGAGCTGTGCACATTATCTCTTCTATGTGCACACTGTTTATTGAAAGTTGCGGTGACCTGTCACCATGCCCCACTTTAAAAAAGCCGCTCTTACAGCAGTCTTTTGTGTGTATGAAGAATGAAATTAATGTTTTGGGCATGTGACCTCAGTTTTCAAAGCTGCATCAAGACAATCTTCAAACTGCTTTATTACACCAGAGTATCTGAACAGACAGCGGTCCAACAATTGTGTTATAGAAGATTCTGCGTATGGAGTATTAGTTTAAAGATAAGAGATGTCAGTTTGAGGAGTTGCACAGCTGCTTGGGAATGACCTATGAATTTCTGTCTTTTATGGGCTGTGCATACTGTACAGAAAAGTGTATTCAGCTCACACGATGCAAAACAAAAGCCTGTAGCCTGCAGATGATGTGGGGAAGATGAGAAGACCACTTCCTGCCATGTTGTGTCACTCACTCCTACTAAATGTGATATGTAGTTTTGTAGTCTTCCTGTTGAACAACCGATTGAGGAGATCAGATTTAGGAGATTCATCTAAGTGCGTGACAATGTCCACATTGGTTTGGATGGCTTATCGTTGAAGTAGTTTATGGTGCTTTAAGAACAGCCTTCAGGCCGAACACCACTTATCTGACCAACACACATGACATCAATTTTACAACAACTTTCACCAAGACAAGTCTCTGAAGGCAGGATAACAAATGCCATATACATGGCCATATCTTTATGCTGATAGGTGTGACATCAATTTGGCAGATTTTGCTCCTTTTTTTTTTCCCCTGCACACTTCTATAAAATAAGTCATATTTTAGCTTCTTAAAAATAAACTGAAAAAAATTGTTCCAGAATGTTTCCCTACTTTTGCTTTCTGTCATATAGCCCTTTTTGATGGCAAACTGAAGGCCCAAAGCATCAGCAGATGTCCTTGTCTGTGTTAATGTGACTTTGGTGTTTTAATTCATTAGTTCCAAAAACAACATCACCGTTAAACAAACTAATTGATCACACTCGCAAAAATGTTTTTGCTGCTGGCCTCGTCCATCACAGTTCATTGCGTTATGTCCGTGATGTACATCTTTAACAACCCGTTACAACCTTTTTAATAACACTTTAAAATATCCAGGCTAACACTTGAATGACTGCTCCAATTTACCCACCTGCCGTTTCATCAACTTTGATATCGCAGTCGGGAACCAGATAGTCATGTCAATTTGTTTTTTTCTTTGAGCTGTTAAATGTAGTCAAGCCGTTCCACAAAACCACATTTTCTTTACAACTAAGAATCTTTGTCTCTGCCCTTGAAATTCTACATGAACATGACATTCATATGACATTTTCAGGCATACCACTTATCTGTTGCTGAGCACTCACAAAGGCGACAAATATGAAGAAATTCCTTTGTAACTTTCATTTTCCCCCCTTTTCATTTTCTGTTTCATCATGTTCATCCTTATTTTTCCTCAGTCTCAGATCAATGTGGGCCTTTATAAGACAATCGCATTCTCCTCTGTCACCTTGCCTTCATGCGTGTCTGTCTGCATTTGCAATAAAGCTTGTGTGTGTGTGATCTAAGATTACAGTGAGAAGTGTGTGCATTGGGTGTATCAAGCAGGTGCGTATGTGGGGCAGGGGTGTCGGAGCCTTTATCTTTCTTACGCCGCCAATGCTGCTCTCACTGTCAAGTAACCCAGGGCTTCCTTCCCCTGCCTCCTCCCTTCAGTACCCATCCAGTGCAGCCTGGTCCTGCTCAGTCTGGCTCCAGACAAAACATCAGCGAGACTAAAGCACAACCTCAGACCGCCAGACAGGGTTGCATGAAATACTAACAGTGTTCACAAGGGAGGAAGAAGAGGGATTCAGACATTCCACATTTGGTGTAAAAGTCGAGACGTTCGGGCCACTTTGCCCTTCCAACTGCGTAGTCCATGTCCAGACAGTTCATTTGCTAGTGTGTGACTGTGTGTATGTGCCTGTCGTTCTAATTTTAGACCAACTCCCCCTCAGCCTTGTGGTAAATGCATTTCCTGAGCCAGATTATAACTCTTTACATGCCATAGCTATATGATGTGCATGTATATAGTTGCGGTGGTGGGAGGCTGTCGAAAATATGGCACCTGACAGCTATCGGGTGTCCACAAAAGCTGCCCGCTGCCTTAGCTCTACAGTTTCAGAATCCCATGGCAGTAAAATCCTAAACAGAGGTTTTTAATTAGCCCTCCCACTGTAGCACTTAACAATCCTACTATGAAGTTTAGTTGTGATAGCTTTACAGCTTCTCCAGCCATGTTCCAAACAGCTGATGTAGAATATTAAAACATACAGTGGTGCTGTACTTCTGCTGAAGAACAACTTTACATAACACTGTAGCTGACTACACTGTTGTTTTTTATTTGATATTAAACCTGCCATAATTCAGTTTTGCTAGGTAAAGGAACATTCCTTTTTTTTCCCTTTTTTTTTAAACTGTTAAATTCATTAACAACAAAATGTAATTTACAGTGGAGGCCTGGTAAAATGATGAGTTAGCAGTTGCAGAAAAGCCATGCATCAGTTCCCATTCTTTTGCACTTTTATCAGATGTTTTGGTTTACATGTCCTTTTCTATTCTGAGATACCACAGCCTTTATCAGCGAGTACAGCTAACTTTCTGCTCTCTCACACTTCCCATCTCACTTTCTCTCTTGCTTTCTCTTTAGTCACTGTAGGAGATGCCAGCTGATCAGGGCAGTCCTTCGTATCATGTCTCCCCCTCCCTTCTCACACTCCTCCCTGTTTCAGCACTACTCTTGGAGTAGAACATGTGATAAGTGAACAGAGCACCAAGGGCGCTTTCTCTGGGCCGCTGCGTGGGCCTCTGCATTCACTCTGTGACCTTTCTCCCAGAGTAGAACATATACAGTACTCGTACATGGACACGCATGCACAGTCAGCCGGATGTAACTCAGATATAGTTTTACCAGAAATGTCTCTTTGATCTAACTGATGCCACACAAAGATAAGTTTGGTATAAACACACACTGCCCTTACAGGCACTTACCGCTTTAATTACCACTCCTAACTTCTGTTTGATGGTAGGGGTAATGACATGCTGTACACAAATTTAAATTTTTACATTTTATCTGTGACACTAGATGCAGTAGTGAGTTTTAAAGGAAGAGTATTTAACAATTCTGCATTTATTTAAAAAACATTCATAACTTGGATGGTTTTAATAATGTAAAATCACTTTGTCATTGAAAATAAACTATAGCTTTAACTAGTTCTGGGCTAGTTTTGTAAATATGTATCTATTAAACCATAGTAGGAACGACATTTTAGGGTGGGTCATCCAATGACCAAAGGGTTGGTAGTTTGAATCCTGGCTCGGACTGTCCACATGTTAAAATGTCCTTGGGCAAGACACTGAACCCTAAATTGCTCCCAGTAGGGCCTGGCAGCGCCTGGCATGGCAGCAGCCGCTTATTGGTGGGTGAATGTGAGGCTTTGTAAAGCACTTTGGGCACCATAAAGGTGGGGAAAAGCGCCAAATAAGTGCAGTCCATTACCATTTAATCTACCATAATTTTATAGATCATTGTGATTTAATCAAAACTTTTAATTGCCACCTTCAAAGGCTATGTTGGCATACTGATATTCCTGTTGCTATTGAGCTAAACTAGTAATATAATACCAGTCATTCATGTCTGAGATGACTGTTGACTTGTATTCAGTTTACAGTTGTGAATCCTCTTGTATATGCTGTTGTTTGTTTCCTGTGTGGTTAAACGTGCTTTTGCTCTACAAACGGATTTGAAGTGTGTTTGTGCTGCGTCTGTGCAGCGTGTAACTGCAGAACCAGTGTGCAAATTTCAGAGTGATTTGCATGTGTTCCCGACAGTGCTAATGATGGCAGGCTGGCAGGTTTCGGGTGCAGGCCCAATGTTAACACGGTTTATTCACTTCCCTAATGACAACCGCGCTCAAGAGCATGGTTTAAGGAAGGCTCCTTCATCTGCAGCAGCTTGCTTGGTGTCATTCCAGTTGATTTACTCATATGAACAGCTAATTGAATGGAGTAAATAATGAGCAATAATGAAAACGTAATGGTTGTGACCCAAGACTACAGGCAGTATTTCCAAGGACCTGCCCAGATGTGCTGCAGTTCATGAATTTTGCGTTAATTTTAGCCCTTCTATAGGCTACATTTAAAACACAGACCATATGAAGTCACTGTCTGCATCTGGGCAAACGTCCCCAAACCATTTTCTTTTCATCTACTAGCACAAGCTGTCATTGTGGTGTCCTGGTGTGTCTGTTGGTTTTTTAGCTTTTTAGTGCTTCTTTCACATTGTGGTATCTTTTAAGGGTCTGTATTGGTGCAGCTGGTGCCTCCTCTACTTTGTAAAGGTAAAAAACGCACGTTCCCTTTTTCCCCTACCTTTTTTTTTTTCTTTTTAGTGCATGAGAAGCAGAAGCAAACAAACCTTATACTCTGCTTACCATTTTTCCAGCCTTTGCCAGGATTGTTTTCATACAAAAAACTTGTGCTCGGTGCTACTCTGAGCTGGTAATTAAAGGCATCACGCAGGATCCGGCCATCGCGTGCACACACATACACACAAAATCAAAACTGGTGAAAATGTTCATATGATACTGCCAAGTATAAAAGACGGAGAGGGAATGGAGGCAGAAAATGAGTTGATTGGTCCCTTTGACAGCAGCTCTGTGGTTGGAAGTTCACTGAGAAGATAAGTGACAGCAGGATAGTGGGTGGGAACAAGACAAAAAAAACAAGAGTTTTTGTGGTTTCTTGAAGAATGACTTTGGACTTCTAAAATGAGATGTCAAACCAGATCTTTTCATTCTTCCATGTCTGAACGTAGAGGGCTCTGTTCTTCCTACTGTAAACTAGTAGGATTGATGGATTGATATTGTTTGGTCTAAAGGAACAAATGTCCTGAATGAAAGGATTGGAGAGAAAGGCAAGAGCAGAGTCAGTCACAGAGAGGTGAAAACAGGGAGCGTGGGACTGAAATGGTGCAACTGTTTGAAGCTTTGCCCACCCTGTAATCCTCACCTTGTGACTACCACCAGTGACATGGTGCTAAAGTCCAAGCCCTTTCTCTCTATTCACCCCCTTCCTCCTACTACCTTGCGTATGTATTCAGTGTAACGATAGCCAATGCTGTCATCCACTTTCACCCCCTTACTCCCCCTTCACCTTTTTCCCCTCTTCTTCCCTCCCTCCCCTGTTGCTCTGAGACAGTTCCAGCCAGTTTGTGGCGGCTGGGTTTAGACTGTCAAGGACTTGGCAGAGTCTGACTGGCTGCTCTCTGGCTGGTTTCAGACCAGACATTACCTGTTCTGTAAGACACCCTTGTGAAGTGTGTGCGCTCCATTCTGTGCGTATTATTAGTTTCCATTTCAGTGGAAGATGGTGATGTTATCCAAAGGTAGTGTCAGTTCCCAGTGAGACTGGAAGGCAGAAACAATAATCATGGCATACTGTGGTGTAGTCTAAAATTCATGGCAAAAAGTCATTTTAAGCATAGACAGTAAAACTTAATATGACAGTACATGAACTTTTCTTGAAATTTCAATATAAATACTTTTGAAAGGGTAAATCAACTGTACTGCATCATATTGGCATAAGACTGTACTCCAGATTGTATTGTGATTCATATTTCACATAGTATTGAAGTAAATCTGGAACTTTTGTTTCAAAACTCCAAATAAAATAAATAGAATAAACCTTTGGTAATGGAAAACATTATATTTGGGCTAGCCCTTGTCTGTGTGTGCAGAATGATTGACTTGTGTGCCACCTTAGATTATTAGATAGTAGGGATGCACCAATCCGACTTTTTCAGTTCTGATGCCGATGCTGGGGCCTTGTGTATTGGTTGATATCAGATAACAATCCAATATCAATAATTTAAGAAGCTACAAGCCTTACCTGGTGTGGTTTGGCCGAAATACCTGTGTCCTGACTAATTTATTTGAGTTTAGAGAAAGCCGGGTAATTCATGGTGGTTTAAGTTTTTATTTAAAAGGATTCATTATTTATTTATTTTCAGATATATCAGTTGATTGTTAATTGTAAGAGTCATAACGAAGCCGATAATTATTAAGAGAAAATACTTTAAGTAATTTCAGGAAGTGCTTTTTTTTTAACTTCTGTTGAAACAGGAAGTACTTTAAGTTTGTGTTAACAAAAGAAAAAACTTAACACTTTGAAGATGTTGAGTGCTAGTTACCTGTTTGTGTTCTGTAAACTGCAGCATGTTTTATAATAAACGCTCAGTTTGAGAAGAAACCTGCCTGGTCATTAAACGACGAAACTCCAACTACACTACAGCCTCCGAGTCACAGACCTTTTGGTTCCCCCCTTGTTGCCTATCTGTGTTCGCAACAATTCCACTCAACTCTCAGAATGCATGATGTAGCTCTTGTTGCAAAAATTTAAAGGGGAAGGATTGGTTGCTTTTACAGATCCCCGATCCAACTAAAATGTTTATATCAGGGCCAATCCCAATATCAGATTGGTGCAATCTTATTACATAGTACTGTGGGCTATAATATCCCCCACTGCAGATATACATCCATCTCACTTCCCTCACTCTGCTGTGACATTGAAGCTGTATTTTTGATATTGACTGCCTAGGGCTAGACATCTTTAATTCGCCGTATGATCCTGCCACTCTTTTCCATCCTCCTTACTCTATTGATGTTCAGTACTATTCAGTCTGATGAAGTGTCACTTCATGGGATGTTTTTAGTGCAAAAGCTCTTGCTTTTCCAAGTTCATTAAAGTCAGATTATACTGATTTTTAAAGTCTTGCAGACCACAGTATTTGATCACTTCACTTAAACAATGTCGCCGTCTATATTTTGTGGGTAATTGTCGTCTCATGAAGTTAAAACTTTTAGTGAGAAGGGTATGCATACATAATAAAGGTCCTTTCTTAGGCCTTGTCCACATGGAGATGAAAAGGTTTTTGTTTTATAAAAAAAAAGTTTTCAGTAAACACAGCATCATCTCAAAAAATGTGCCCACAAAAAAACCTCACTGAAAATGCTGTAATTTATGCCAAGCCTGTAAGTGGCGCTGTAACGTTGCCATAGAAATGCACCAAAAACAGAAAGGACACAGCATGCCCATAAAACTTTTGTGACCTAAACTAACACAATAAGATGGCTGCGTATGAAAGGTTAAGGGAGAAATTGGGGCTATGGCATCTTTGTTTCAGAATAAATGTGTGTGGTTTGTAAATGTGGAAATGGAAAGGTGATGTTTGAGATTTGGTCACCTTTGAGGTGGTTTCAAAAATGTGTATATTTGGACATTAATATCTCTGCAAGGTTCCCTATTTTTGTGGTGAAAAATGTTTGTGAAAAAAAAACAGAACATTGAAACTAGTATTCCAGATGTTCTGTTTACTACCAATTATTAATATAATGTTCTACTTAACTTCCTGTTTTTGCTATTCAGAAATGGAAAACTTAGGCTGTGGGCTTTCTTAAGGTTTAACAAGCACTGTATCTTTTAAGGTTTTGCTGTTTCAAGTACATCAGAAGACTTAAGGGGATAAAGACTGCAGAAATCAATATTGTGTGTATTACATACTGAATAGACTGACAACTCTTCATCCTCTGTCTGCAGGGTTTCCGTGTTGACTTGAGCCGTACCTATATGGCGTGTGTGAGCGGAGAATTCTGCCAGGCACAGCACCTCACCTCAGCGGAGAAGTGAATTGGCCACCCTTTGAGGGACTACGCTACCCAGAAACCCCCCTGACTGCCAGCACACTAGGAACTGCTGACTCCAAAGCCCACCTGGGATATTGCGTAGTCCTTGCTGCGACTGCCCTGCCCTGTCCCAACCGATACGGAAAATCTTTGCTTTCAACTTTCTCCTTCAACAGCCAATCACAAACAGCTCTCCTGAATGGGGTAAACTGATTGGATGACTCCTGGATAGTCTCTCCATCTTTTTTTTTTCTTTTTTTCTTTTTTTATTCTTTACATTTTTTGGTTTTGTACTCTCTCATTTTTTTACATCCCGGAGTACTGTGGACTAGTTTTATCCTATTGGTTACCCTTCTGTGTACATCATCCCATAACTGAACACCTGTTGTCGTCCTGACCCATCCTTCTCCACGTGTTGTCATTTTTATTTATTCTACCCTTTCCTCAGTATATAAATCTCCTAGCAGTCTTTGCTGACTTCTGAGCCAAAAGTCGCTTTTGTTTTGTAAGAGTATTGTATTGTAATTGTTTTTTAAGCCGTCTCGCCAACATGAACCGCCCCGCTCCAGTCGAGATTCCCTACGAGTGTATGAGGTTCCTCATCACCCACAACCCCACCAATGCCACACTCAACAAGTTCACCGAGGTAGGCCATTGTCTGTCTTTGTAGCTCTCTGTACATGTCCACTCTTAGGTCCGGTCCTAAATCCTCTCCTTTGTACCTGCTAGGAACTGAAGAAGTTTGGGGTGAACACGCTGGTGAGAGTTTGCGATGCCACCTACGATAAGGCTCCAGTAGAGAAGGAGGGAATCCAGGTTCTGGTAAGAAACTTACACCACATGCATGTGGCAGGATTTGTTAGTATCAGTGTTTCAAAGTGTGGCCTGCGCATCATGTGTCAACACCCATGAGATGTCTGTGTGCATATACTATTTTAAATGACTCTGATAGGCAGTGTGTTTTCGAAAGTTGCCATTATTTATTTATTTCCAAATGCATTCTATTCAGGTTTTATAAGAGCAAATAAATGACAAGGAAATGTTAAAAGTAAATAAATAAAGAAAAGATAAACTATCATAGCTTGTTGATGTTGCTTTACCTCCCCAGTGACACTCAGCTGGCAGTTGCTTAGTAACTTTATCTGTTTGTACTCAATAGATCCTAACCATATTACGCAAACGCATTGAAAAACTTCATCTTCCACAGCACTGTGGAATGCAATCCCTAATGGAGGGGCTCACTGTCATTTTATTTTAGATCTCCTAAACCTGTGTTTTAGGTGCAGTCCAAGTGTAGCCAGTACAGAGTACAGCCTCACAAAAATTGTGTTATGTTGCCAAAGAGTAGTTGCGTGATGAAGCATTTTCACAACTACATTGTATGTAATCATATGTGATGTGTTCTAATCATACTTTCATTATTGTTCAGCACAACATTTGGTTACATGACCAGTCAATCTTTGTGAAAGTGGAAGCAGAACTTAACTTGAGCATAATAGACTTGTAACTTTATATCCAAGTTGCCATAGCAGCATATTTTAAGTGTCACTTAGTTGTTTAATATATTTTTATCTATTACTTCTTTTTATATTTTTATCTACTATGCAGCTCCAAGTGATATTGGCTAAATGCTGGCAGCTGGTACAAACCCTGGCTGGTTTGTCCAACAATGCTTGAGTTTGACATTCACATGTTCTGTTTTTATCCTCTGTAGGACTGGCCCTTCGATGATGGTGCCCCTCCTCCTACCCAGATTGTAGATGACTGGCTCAAGCTGCTGAACACCAAGTTCCGAGAAGAACCTGGCTGCTGCATTGCTGTGCACTGTGTTGCAGGGCTTGGCCGGTAAGTGGCTCATTGAGTTCCCCAAAAAGCAATGCATGATGGGAATTGGCTGTTCCAGCCTCACTGAGAAGTAACTGAAATACCTGTTGTACTCGGAATCGTAGTGGTTGTCTTCTTGTCCTCTTCCTGTCAGTGCTGTATAAATAAACATTGGTCTTTTACTGTTGTCTGTGCAGACTTAAAAAACAGAGGAAATACATTTGCATGTGATCTTCCTCTTGGTCACAGGGCTGCATAGTTGATGTGCAGATATGCACGAACATATTCACCAATGTGACAGTAAATTACAAACCAGTTATGCTAAACAACAACATAAGTGTGATGACAAAGAAAGCAGAGGCACATGATGTGGGCGAGTTGGTGTGAAAATGTCTTTACTGACCACAAATGCACAATAAGCCAATGAGAGCTCAATGGCTTCCAGCGTTTTGCATTGCTGTGGCATTCCAGAGGTTGTATAATTCCCAGTATTTGGTTAGACTTGCATTTTCAGAATTGGGCTCCTCTACTTCCTTGTGTTGTGTTTACTGCAGTCATCAGGCTTTGACGTAGGGTGGTGGTATTTCTCTTCAGGTCTTAGGAGTAAGAGGTGTCAAACTCCTCCTTTCACACTCACACACTGTTCTGTTCACTGTCTCTCTGTCCTTTCTTTCTCACACACTATCTGTCATGACGTTTGGATGAGGGGAAAGCCCTGTGAAGGAAATGCTCGGTCAGCAGTCAGACTTCACTTGCCATGCGGTCCACAAAGTTTGCATATTTATTTTTTTAACACGTTCCTTCTCTGGTGAGAAAGGAGAAGTTGTCTTCCTGAAACTTATCAGTTTTGTGTGTGCAGCTCAGGGTGTGAGTACAGTGCCCCAGGGCAACAGTGATCTTGTGCCCCCCCGTTGATTTCCCAGGCTTGTTTCCCAGGTTTGACCCCCCCTCCTCCCTCCCCTTCCATATTACTATGGAGCCATGTGAACCTTGGCATTTAATCCTCCGTTCTTCTTCTCTCCTCCTTTGATTCTCTCACCATCTCCTTCAACCGGTCCATTTCTGTGCCTCTCAGAGCTCCAGTCTTGGTGGCCTTGGCCCTCATTGAGTGTGGGATGAAGTATGAGGATGCTGTGCAGTTCATAAGGCAGTAAGTACTCCCTATTTCTTGACTTCCCTGTCTCAATAAAGATTTTAGGCTTGAGTCAGTACATTGTTCCTGTAAATTGTGCAGAATATATACGTACTAACAGCATGTGTTTGGACCAGCAAATATAGATCTTATTAGCTGCATTATGATACCTTTTGTTCTTGGTAGTTTTTTAGGTTCAACTGGGCTAGTTTTGTTAAACCTTAAAACCTAAGAAGAATGATGACATGTGCAAATGAGAACTGAGAGGCATGATGCCTTTTTGTTACTTTCTTAAAATTTTTCTGCAGGACTTTAAAAAGTATAATCCATTGATAATAATTGTCTTAAATAGCAAATCGGAAACAAATTAAATCAATGCAGAACTAATACTTATTGTGCAGCACAGAATCTTTTCAGACCACACCCAGTCACAATTAAGTGCGGGTCAATATAGCATGGGTGTCTCCCCTCTTTAAAACAGTTGCTTTTTCCAGAAGTGAAACAGATTTCAACAACAGTAGTTTCTAATCCATTGAAAATAACAGCATCAGAACATGCTCAAATGTAAAGGTAGTAGTGTAACAGGATGTCTGATGTCTGCCTTCAGCCTGGACTGTTTTGCATGAGCATCACGCCAGTCCAGCCCCAGCACAACCTACTGTGCACCAACAAACTTATCTCCAGTCGGTGATCTCCAGATAGCACCTGGACCGGCATTAAAAGGGGAAAACCTCTGGACTTTACACACAGTAGCTTAACACCGGTCATATAAAAGTAACTAAGATATCGATGAGCTGTTTGATACCACGCTCCATCCTGAATTTGGTGAAATCTTAAGATACTTGGACACATTTCACTAAGAGATCTCACCTTTTTATTTATTTTTTATTATTGAAGTAGGTCTGAAATTGCACTAAGAGGTGTCAGTTCAACTTGTTAAAACCTGCCGAAGTCTTGTTTTTTTTAACGATGATATATGAATCCGTTACAGACCATGTGTTGCAAGTTACTTCCAAACTAAGACGATACAGATTACTTGTTACTGTTCTTCAAAAGTAATTCCTTACCTTACAATATTACTGTCTCATAATTGTAATGTGTCACGTGACTCCTGTGTTATTTACAGTTATATACAGATGGGAGAACCTGGGGACACATAAATTTGTGCCCTGAAGTACATTTGGATGGAGTAAAGCTTTCCTCCCACATATATGATTGTTATAGGTCAGAGCCCCATAAAGACAGTTACGATACACTTTGATGTCACCGCTCCAGTGATCACATGGTTCATTTTAGCCTTAATTGTTCCAAACAAACCCAGCACTGTCATGTTATTCTACGGGACAAACTGCAGTGAGCACGGTGAATCTAAAAAATAAACCACACACAACAGTTGTGTCTTTACTGTATGTATTGTATTGTATTGTGTGTGTTATACTTTGGAGTTGTTAGTTTGACCACTGAAAGGACTGACTATTACTTTGAAAACTTAAATTTTGGAGGGAAAGGTTCGTGTTAGCTTGGGCGGGCTACTTACGTGGGTGGCGCTAACTTCACAAGTTCCTTCATTCTGCAGTTGTTCTGTACTCGTAAGGTGATAGACAATTTACCATTTTAAGTTTTACTATAATGGGATTGAGGTCCAGGCATAAAACAGTGGTTAGCTGTGAACACTGTGTGCCTGCCAAGCTCTGCTCTGATAACACACACAATAAGACATTAACCAGCAGCTAACTTAGCATGCTAGCGTTCGCAGAGGCGCTAAACTCAATAAAAACTCAACATTAACATACTCAAAAGTGA
>JAPTYQ010000003.1:16203782-16216935 GCA_029814465.1 Ostorhinchus cyanosoma
GGGGAGACAGGTTGGGGAGGGGAGGAGAGTAGGGGGGCGACAGGGAGAGACAGAACCTGAGATGAAATGAAATGATGTCGACCTGCTACAGCTGTGATGTTTCTATGTGGACAGCAGAAGCCACCTGTAGACACGCTCAGAAACAGGCAGGTATATAGATTCAGTCGGCAACGGGGGGGGGGGTGCAAGGGGGAAGGAATCCTTACCCCTGTCCGCTATAATGTAAAAACACAGAATCTCAACTTGTTTTGCTAACGCTATCAAGTTGTCATGACGTACTTTGAGTCGCTATTGCCTTCTGACAAGAATCCATCTACCGGTATTAAAAAATCTAATCCACTGTGGTCGGACTGTTACCCCGCCCCCCAAAGGGGAGGCAAGGGTATTGTTTTTGGTTCTTTTTTTTTTTTTTTGTTTGTCCATTTGTTTGTTTGTCAGCAGCTTTACGCAAAAACCAATTTCCATGAAATCAGAATAGAATACAACTTTATTCTCCTTTGGCATGTCATGGAAAACTACCAAACATAACTAGGTTTGCACAGTTTCTTCTGAAAAACTAGTGCGAGCTGCAGCCATACAAAGGCACCGTTCAGGAAACGTATGAGGTGGTCCAGAAGAGATCCCATAACATTTTGGTGAATGTAGGTCAAAGGTCACCAAAAATGTGTTTTCAAAATGATAAGAGATAGAGCAAATCAGGTCAAATGTTTGCAAGGGGCGGGGTTTGTTGTTCAGTCCATACGTTTTAAAAGACTGGACCAATGAGCGACTCAGTGGAATGAAGAGTCATTTCCACACATCTGCTGCTACTTAATCCAGTCACCTGGTTAAGGACGATATCACTTTGACTATAGATATGATGAATTAAATGTGATATAATTTCAGCACCTAACATTAAATAGACAAATTAATGTTACTTAATGTTGTTGGTTCAGTATGACGTGAAGTTCTTTTAGCTTTGCACAGAAACAGCCAATTGAAGTTTTATTTATTGCTTGGAGTAAGTTTCAGAGTCAGCATCTTTTTTTTTTTTTTTAGATACTGTATGTGTACTTTTGCACGTGTTGCGAGGAAATCTTCACAAATTACAAATGTAGTACAAAGTTCACTGGAATGATGTTAAGTTAAATCATATCTATAGCAAAAGGGCTATATTCCCTTACCAGGTGACTGGATTAAGTATCAGCAGATGTGTGGAAATGTCACTTCATTCCACTGAGCTGATCATCGGTCCAGTCTTTTAAAAAGTATGAACCACAATCCAACCACAGAGGATTTGATTTTTTAATATATCAATCCTCGTCTATAACGACTCAAAGTACGTCATGACAACTTGTTAGTGTTAGCAAAACAAATTGAAGTTCCACATTTTTATTATATAGCGGCCAGGGGGGGAAGGATTCTTTCCCCCTCAGGTTTCCCCGCCCCCATTTGTGACGTTACTGCCGACTGAAGCTTTTACACCATAGATGCAAATATAAAGGGCGTTATATGTACTCCCAGGGGTACTTAGAAGAAACCTGGGGGTACTTGAAATAGTTTTTGGAAAACTACATTAAATAAGTCATCATGCACTGAATACAAAATAAATAATGATAATTAATGCTGGAATATAAAAACACAATTAATACATTCATATAATAAAATTGACACCCCTGACCTCATTTCATTACAATATTTCTAAAAACAACTTTGCTGATGAAAGGTTCATTTATTCATTAATGGACAATTCATTTATGTTTCTTATCAATGAAAATGTATTTGACTTGTTATTTTTTTATATATTAAAGTTAAATATATGTTGTTTGTTCACAAAGCTATGAAAATGAAAACACACAACTTTGGCACAGGATCAAATTTTGCCTCATTTTTTTTTTCGATCAAAAATGCACTTGCCTCAAAAAAAAAAAAAAAAAAATCCCCCGTTTCCATCCTTTATGTCATTTTAACAATGAATGTGGTTTTGCTGCTGTTTTAACCTTTAGCTTGTTTTGCACATATTGATTAAAACACTGTGGATGAGAGGACACGCACACATGCAATGACACAACACGATTTCTTATTTTATTAGGATTATTCTCTGATCGACATCCGTAAGCGTCATACCAGGGTGCACAGCTGTAGTTTCAGTCCCGTGGTTGAGCGACCAGCAGGACAAAGCTCCGTGAGGGACTTCTGCGTTTTCTAAAAGTCACAGAATAACGTTACAGGAAAGTGAAGAGTCAGGAATCTCAGTCATTACTTTTATTCACCCACAACAGTCGCCAAAGTTAGAATCTAGTAACAACGCAGCTAATGTTTACATGTGGAGCTTACATTTTCTGTCCAGTTAAGTAGCATTAGCTAGCTAACAACTTTTCAGTCAGATATAAGAACTTATTTTTAGACAATAGATCTGGAAAATCTTATTTCAAGAAATGTTAACAAGGTAATTTTCACTTGCTCCACTGGCAGATTTTGTTGCTTAATTCAAGATTATTTTTGCTTATTTCAAGCAAAACAATCTGCCAGTGTAACAAGTGAAAATTCTCTTGGTAAGATTTCTTTAAATAAGATTTTCTGAATCTCTTGTCTCAAAATAAGCTTTTCCATTGACCCTCAAATATCGCAAATATAACTTGTGCATAAAAATTCACCTAATGGAAAAACAACAATTTCGACAAAACTGTCGTTTTTCAATTAAAAGTTTTTGCGCTGGCAAGAGGTGGTTTTTTGGACATTGTGATATTGGTGTATTATTCAAAACTGCAATGGAAAGACCTTTTTTCACAAATACATTCAGGTGAATTAAAAAGCCAGATGTTGACGGACATTACAACAAGCAAATAAGAAGAGTTTTAAAAGAAACATGGTATGTGTGGACACACCAGGAAACCACATCATTTTTTAATTTAGTACAAGATAGAGGCGTAATATATAAAAATAATGAATATATCTGTGAAACATGATATTTACATTTGTCACCATGTTAATGGAATGACTTCTCGTGTCATCAGGCGATAATAAATATACAAATCATCACATTTGTGATTTAATGGAAAAACGGACATTACACGCTTCAGTTTTTTTGACATGAGGTAAATATTGGTAAAGTTTTGCGCATATATTCAATGGAAAAGTGACTAATGAAAAGTTACTCTTTTAGGTTATTATTGTCACACCGTGGTGAAGTTTGTCTTGTCCTGGGGTTTTGTCTTGTCATTTCCTGTTTTATTTTGAAATCTTAATCCTCCTTTAGTTTCAGAGCACTTGCCCTTCCTCGTGTGTCTCCTGAACCCTGCCCTAATTACTGATTGTCTCCACCTGTTCCCTGTTCCCCTCATGTGTTGAAATAGTCTGCGTTTCCCTTGTTTCATGTCAGTGTGTCTTCGTCCACCGTCCAGTTCAGCTGAGCCTGCTTCCTTTATATTGATCACAGCTTTTGACACCTCGAAATGAGTGATTTTTCTTTCTAAATTGTATAAATTAGTTCTCTTTAGCCATAGTTTTTTTATTCCCTGTTTGCCCCCCTCAGTTGGAGTGGGGTTTTTTTGTTTTCTATTAGAGTTTCATAGATATAGTTTATAGCGTGTTGATTTCATCCATTGGAGAGATTTAGTTTAGATATTTTTTGTCAAAGATAATCTTGTTCCTCTGTTTTTCCTCGAGCGATTTTCTTTATTTTCCTCCGTTGTGGAGTGTCATTTGTTCTGTACATTTAAATAGCCTTTTCTTTTTGTTCTCCCTTCTTCGGAAGTGAATTTGATTTGATAACCTTTCATAGCCTTTTTAGTTCGCTAGAGTTTTTTTTCCTCTGTTTAGAGTGTTTTTTTTTGTTTTCTCCTAGTTAATCAAACCTCATCAGAATCTCAGGTAGCGTGTTTAAATAATTTCATAGCCGTATTATTTTTACTCTGTTAAGAGGTCCCTGGCAGTGTTGATTTAACAAAGTCTGTTACAAAAGTTTTCTCTGCAACTGAGTCCTTGTTGAGTCCTGGCCTGGCAATGTTGTCTTATTTTAAGTGTAATGAGATATTTTGACCAGAAATGAGAAAAATACACTTGGTAAGATTTAGATTTTTGCAGTGTGATCCGGTTCCACCAACATCCTGCATAAATTAGAGGCTGTATTTACTGTTTTTTGGCCAAATCAGTGGGTGATCTTACAGACCAGTGATCAGCACAAGTAAAGATCACACTCCATTTCAAAGTATAAGGCAAGATCAGCCAAAATGAGATTTACTATAACACTGCATGAGTGGTTTTCCATCCAGTAGCAAGGGCATATAAATGTGTTTCTCACTGTTCAAAGCCTGCTTCTTGAAGCTCATCCAAAAACTCTGCTTGTTACTGATCCACTGGAAAAAAAAAAAGAGTTTTTACACAAAATCAACTTTCAGGGTGAACTTCCTCTGTGTGGATTTCCAATTCAGGACAAGATTAGAACAAGCGATTCTTGTGAATTAGCAATAACATAACATGACAGAAGCGTTTCTCATTGACAGAAGCTCACTGTAGCTAAAATTCACAAAAGTGTGCAGTGCTTTTTAAACCTTTTCAGCAAATTTACCTCCCAAATCCCCAGTTTATAAATCATGACTCACCATAATGACCATGTTTGTACTGTCATTGTTACATTTTCCTTTTTTACACCATCAAAACAGTATTAAATTAAATACATTTTGCTGCAATCACGGATAACAAGATACCATTAAATGACAAGTGAAGTCGGCTCAGCAGCAACACACTGACGCACAAAACAAACGATTAAAATGCTAATGTACACATGACGTTGCATAACATTAGCATTGACTGACTGGCATTTCAAAACACTGTCTCACAGGGTCTCCTTTTTTTATGCGATTTCCATGTTGTTGCATCTTTTATGTAAATGTTGCTGTAAATTATTTATAATGATGCCTTTTTTTTTTATAGGGTACACATGTCAAATTCGAAATTGGGTTTTATGGGTTATGAAAAAAAAAAAAAGGCAAACATCCACCAGCGACTAAAAGCATCTACTGATTTAAAATGTTTAATACGTGTTGGTCGACTAATCCTATAAATACATGTAAATAATTGGTGTTTAATGCAGTTTGTCATCTTTTCGTGGTCATCAGATATGACCCATTTGGACGTTCAAAGGCTTTGTAGTTACCATGGAAACACTGTCATCTTCAACATTGATCCACCACAAATACCCATGGAGTTGGATCAATGACAGTGGATGGAGACGCTTGATTTATGTTCAGTTAATGATAGATTTGTTGAAAAATGCACTTTTTCGTCAGTTTTCTCTGTTTTGATATAATAAACATAAAAGTTTATTTACTCTCTCATCACACTTAAAATCAGACGTAATCACCTAAAGAGGAACTTTTCATAAGAACTTGTTTTTAGACAATAGATCTGGAAAATCTTATTTCAAGAAATCTTAACAAGATCATTTTTACTTGTTCCATTGGCAGATTTTTTTTTTTTTTTTTATTTAATTCAAGCAAAAAAAAATGGCTTTAGAGGGGCATTTCTTACAGCGCTGGTATAATTTGTGGTGGTTAATAATAAAAACTTAAGCTACTCAATACGATAAAACTGTCTGCTGCCTGTAAAATATTTTTTAAAATTAAAATCTGAAATGTCATTTTAACAACACAATTGCTAATTCTAAAAACAGAACCGACAGCAGTGGACTGAGTACGACTGCATGGTGTTGATGTGTGTTGATGGAAAATGCCAGGACAATTACACTGTGTTTTGCGTCAACAGCAATGCTTCATGTTTTCACCCTCCATTTACAAATAATGTAAATGAGTCATAACTATCACATTTGCCGGTGCTGTTACTTGTTAATTGCTCCCTGGATTACAAAGCGGAACTCCCCCCAGCTTGTGTGCACTCATCGACATGTATAAGGCAGGCTGATGACTGCCATAGCAATTAGTAACCAAACACAGGCGTTGTATGGCAGTTAAGCTTTGTTGGCCTTGCCACTGCATCCAGCAGGCTCTGTAAATTGCCAGGGTAAAATTGGCCAACGTGTCAGTGTTTCAGCGGTCTAATGCAACCAGTTGGTGGGCCATGCCCGGAGTGTTTGAATAGAAGAAGAGGGGGATCACAGGCGGCAGAAGGGAGAGCTGAAAGAGACGCCAGCATTTGAGCCAAAGTCGTCCTACCCCACTTCATTTCAGTTCCATCTGCCTCTTCTTTAATGACAACTCTTATTTTATTTGATTTTATTTTAGGCTCATATCAACTTGTTATATAACACGTTCATATATATATATAAATACATAGAACAAGAGGGCCACTCAGAGAACACAGACTTCCGCCGAGCCAAACAGTCCACAGTATCATTCAACCACAAAGAAACGACTATAGCTTTTGTTGGGTTTTGTTTTTTTTTTTTCTCTCGGTTGACGCCACTCATTAGTGTAAATCTGCGTTACCATGGCAACAAACGCCTTAGTTTTGATTCACCGGTTAGTGAGCAGACGAACTGGAGCGATGGCTATAACCTCCTCAGCTTTGACTTCGGTCTCTTAAACCTGCTGAAAATAGACGGTTATCTCTTTTCCACTTCCTGCAGATCAGCTTGTCTTTCTGTTTTTAACGTCGCTGCCTCCTATTCGACATAACAGACGCACAGATTTCCATCATACCCCCCTCAAATCAGGTGACTCTCTCTCTCTCTCATCTCAACGTTTTTTTTTTTTTTTCCAGTGTTGCATCTCGCATGATCTGAAGAATAAAACCATCGCTGCACATTGTTTCTGACAGTTAAAAAGCATTAAATCCTCATTCCCATCTATTCACTTTTCCCTTTATCTCCACATGAAAGGCTTTTATATTAAAGCTGAATTGCACAGATGACCACAGGCTCCACAGGTTTAAAACATCAGGAGGTGCAAAATGTTCTAATCATGCATCAATCATGCTTAGATTATAGAAAAAGAGGTAAAAAAAAAAAAGCTGAGGGGAAATCTCTGTTCCAAATGTTCATCACACCCACACATGCAGAAATAATCAACCTGAAAGACTAAATGTGACAATCTCACTCTAATCTGCCGGATTCAGTGGTTCCATTAGGGAATGTGAACTAAACAGCAAGTAAAGGATCTGATGAGGGCCGAGCTCATGTAATGCGATTGCCCACAAAGGAGGTACAGATTAATCAGCAGGTGTAGATACAACGTTCATTTCAATAAGAGGTCCCACATTAGAAAACCATGGAAAACATTAGTACTTTTAACCACGTTTTAGTCAACTTTTGTTTCCAAGCCACTGATTTTGACTTATTGTGGCCTGCTTTCATTTGTCCGTGTCCTTGCAGCTGATTATCCCTCCGATGATGACGACACTTTTCTGTGGTGAGACAGATGGGAAGGATACATTTATTGCACAAGTTTATGGTTTGAATATTTACCCATAGCCCCATCATGACTGTCATACAACTGCATGATCATTAAAATTCAATTAGATGCAAGGCAAAAAATGCTAATGATAGCAATCTGCTAGCAATGAGGTTTGTAAGTATTTCGGGACCTGAAGAAAGAAAAGAAATTAAGATGCCGTTGTTTGACAGTCATTTAAAGGCTATGAAGGTTTATTCATGCTAAATGGAGAGAAGCTACTGCAATTGTTTTACCCCCAGAAGCCGAATAATGAACTTTTTTTTTTTTGACATGTTTTGTAACTTGAATTTGCATATTGATGATAATTTCCCAACACCATGCACCCACAACACTTTTTTATTTTTACTGAAAGGTTAGAAAATGTAATTGTTTTACTGCCAGTGGATATTTAATGCTCTTGATAGTTTGCTAAAACTAGCAGCAGTTACGGAATCCAATATGTAGTTTCACTGGAGTCCAATATGAAACACATTTGGATCACATACCTCGATCACTTGATCATTATACTCGCAGCATGAACCAAAATTTTATTCCACTTAGATGAAATGGTGTAGAAAAGTGGATTCCACTATACATGTGCTTTCTTTTTTTCTTTTCAGCTTTAAAGCATATACAGTTGAGCTCATAAGTTTACATACCCTAGCAGAATTTGTGATTTTTTTTGTCCATTTTTCAGAGAATATGAATGATAATATAAAAATGTCTCTTTCACTCGTTTTTAGTGGTTTGGTGAAGCTATTTATCATCCAACAAATGTGTTTGCTCTTTTTAAATCACACTGACAACAGAAACTATCCAAATTACCCTGATCATAAGTTTACATACCCTAGTTCTTCATCCTCTGTATTGGCCCCGCCCCTTTCACATCAATGACAGAAGTCTTTTGTGGTAGTTGTGGATCAGACACTTGATTTTCTTACGTGCAAAAGCTGCCCATTCTTCTTGGTAAAACACCTTCAGTCCCTTTCAGATTTTTTTTAAGTTAAATGTTAATACGTTTCTGTATGTTTGTCATTATAATGTTCGACATGTACAGTACTATTCATATTTGAGCTCCTATTATGGTCCTTGTATTTGTGCCTCAACATCATAGCTTAAATGCATCAGTTATCTGTTATGTTTTAACATTTTCTGTGGTAGTTTGTTCCAACTGTTTGGTGCCTGTCATTTTGGGAATCATAGGCATTTAACTCATCCAGTCATGGTACAGTAATTCTAAGAGTCGACGTACTTTTTTCCAGCAGCACTATGAATCTCTAGTTGTGTTCAATAAAAACATGAAATATTAGAATTGTATATGTGTGTGACATTAGGTTTAGGTTTAGATGCAGATTAAATCACATTTTATAACCAATTCATGCAGAAAAATAAAACATTTCTAAGGACTTACATACTTTTTCACTCCAGTGTATTACTTTTTTTTACATGCAATTTAGCTTTCTTCCTCTATGCAGCTATGCCAGAACCTTTGACAAGATCATATTTCACCTAATACAAAGATCTGTGAGCTGCAGCAGCGAGACGCAGGTGTTATCACTCTATCTATCACAACATGTCATATTAACATCCATCAGCATCCAGAAATACTTGCCACATCTTTTTTTATTTTTTTTTACAGTACCTTACTCACATCTTTCAATGTTTTAAAAACAGCAAGTCCTACATCTACATGCCACACCAGTAGGTTAACACAGAACAATACCAGCCCAGACATGTATGACAACAAAGTACAGTTGATCCCATTGCACCATGGGATTTGTTATGACTTAATCCACCTTGAAGTCAGTGCATAAATGTAAAGAACTCCGAGCAGCTTCCACAGCCAAAGAACTGACTGCATCACTAGCTCAAATTTCCTTCAGCTAAATATGAGTGCTGTGTATCTGAGCTGTAGAGCTGGAAGCTGGGATCATTACACCCCATCATGCTAAAGTACAGCCTGACTTACTCCACTCATACTAACAGCTATGATGACAAATAGATCTGGAGAGGCTCTGGCTCTGATAAATGCAGCAGGACGGCTGGAGTGCTGCATTACAGATCTGTTAACAGCCCTTCCCTCAGTCTAGCACCAAAGAGATGAAGTGTTTTATAGATATTATGTAAACCTCGGAGGGGATTAGGGAGGAGAGAAGGATATAAAAGGTATAAAGCTTAAACATAAGGAAATTTCACCTTGATTGTCCAGAGCTCTTAAATAGGAATTTCACCACCAAAGGAATTTCTTTTAAATGCAGTTTTCAGCCTTCTTTTCATCACAGTACCTCCTCTTTCTTTCCTTTCTTTTTCCCTCTGACGTGTGTCCTCCTGTCACCTCCTCACCTCTGACTGACAGACAGCAGACCTCCTGTTGTCATGCTTGTTGAGCTTATTAAGGCCGGTAATCACCCTCTTGCTTTTCACGTGCTCGGCTGTCAGCACATTCTGGGCTGGGAGGGTTTGTGTCGTCCACACATCAGCCGGGCTTTTCTAGGTCTTTCAGAGGACTCTCATTAACTGGCATGTTTTAGCAAGATTTCTGCCATTGTAAGCTGTTACCCAGCCAGCATGTCTATGTGGGACCCACTAGGGTTACATTTGGGCTGCACATAAGGGTCCCACATGGGTTTGTCTGCAGTTTCCATGGTGGCCCCATATGTGTTTCCCCATATCAGAATGAAAATCAGAATCTCTTTATTGTCATCGTACCAAGTACAATGATATTGAGGCAGAGCTCTCGGGTTCAATGCAAGAAATTACAGCCAGACAAAAAATATCAGTGAAAAACCCAGTTATTAAAAAAAAAAAAAAAAAGTATTGGAAATTAAAATATCATCGAATTAATGTCGTGTGAAAAATAAATAATATGAGATATTCAGATCTCTAATTCTGATTCTGATATGGGCAAACACATGTGGGGTCACCATGGAAACTGCAGACAAACCCACATGCGACCCTCATGTGCAGCCCAAATGTAACCCTTCTGGGACCCACATGGACATGCTCATAGAGGGTATGAAAGACGTGGCCATCACCCGGTCATTTATGGACCCCCACTGTCTGTGACCATTTTTTTTTTTAATCAGACCATAATTCTACTCAGCCTGTTCCAGATCCAGTGATTGGCACTTGGAAAGACAATGGCTGAAGGCTAAAATTCTCCAAGCCAACACTTCCTCTGAGTTATTGAAAAATATGACAAGTAATTTCAACGACTTGATGAATGTTAACACATTAGGCCAGTTTTGCAAAAAAGCATTGTGTGGATTTTGTGAGTGCAAAAACAGTGCAAATGAGCCAAAAATATAACGTGTATTTCACAAAGCAAAGGGTGAAAATCACTGCAATCTGTGGTGCAAAACAGATAGCATCAGTTTTGTGTCGGTGTTATACATGTGGATGTAAATGTGAGAAAATTGATACAATAGAAGCAAAACTGGGCCTTTTCTATGCAAATAAGCCTTTTTGTGATGTGTGCATAAATGCATAGTCTTTTTTTTTTTGGAGCTCGGAAACATTGTGACACACAGACAGTTGTGACACCAAACAGACCATCAGTATGAATGTTTCAAATCCCATATATTCAGTGACACATAACATTATTCTAAGAGTCAGACATTTGCTGAATTACATTAACAGCTCCAGCCTGTTTTGACAAGCATTTCAAAATGTTGTAGTATGCTGAAACTATAGCCTACGTTAAAAGCATGGAAGTCGGTTTGAGGTTGTGAAGAGCTGTGTGTGTGTGTGTGTGTGTGTGTGTGTGCATTTCTGCTAATTAAAGACACACAATTGGATTTTTTCTCTCTGTAGCTGACATTATGAGCATCCTGATGGGCTGAGAAACTCTAGAGTAGTGTTTCTCATCAGGGCCGATACTGAACAAATTTAGTCGCACCAATCGGGTCTTACAGATTGAGGTCCATCTTGTAACAGAGGCACATACTCCGCCCCTCCCCCTCCTCCCCCTCCTCGTCCTGTTTTAGTTTTCAGGGGGTGGCATGAGACCTATATCCTCCTGAGACCCAGGAATGTGAAAATCTTTGCTTTTTGACATTAAACAATTGTCTCGATTGGAAACTGCATAATGCAACAGGTTTTTGAGATACATTTTTATAATTATTTCTATTTATTTACTTTTTAATGGAATGCCCTTTGCAATTGACAGCATTTTTTTTTTAACTTTTGTCCCCTACAGAGGACAAAAATGCATTGCTGGGTCTCAGGAGGATATGATGAGTTGAGGGGTGCTTTGTAACCCACCATATCCTCCGCAAACAGGTCCATAGCTTTCCTTACAGAATAACATCTAGGTACTGTGTCTTTATTAAAATGGCTAAAATTCAAAGACTGAATTTCCCAACAGATAATAAGTGGAATTTACCTTTAAAACTTCATGAGTACGTCTGCACCAGCATGTCATTGGTGAAAAATCTTTTCCGTATTCAGGTTCTTAAAATGGAGCACGCTGTGGGTGCAAACACAGTTTTCCAGCTAACACTTGCAAATGCACCTACATTATCCTAACAGGCAGCGTGTTGAAATCAACTTCATGACGTGAATACACCTCCAACAGCTTTGATAGTTTATTAGTGTAACTTCTTAACTGCAACAGTAGAGCTGTCCGTCAGGAAAATGTGTTTTATTCAGAAAACCAGAAGCTCTGAAAGTCCGACTCAGCAAGTGAGTGAGCTGTCAAACACACCT
The DNA here is from genome assembly GCA_029814465.1 of Ostorhinchus cyanosoma. NCBI lineage: Eukaryota > Metazoa > Chordata > Actinopteri > Kurtiformes > Apogonidae > Ostorhinchus > Ostorhinchus cyanosoma. The sequence continues at coordinate 16,215,860 of JAPTYQ010000003.1, forward strand.
GTCAATCAAAGCCCACGCAGCATCACAGGCTTCTATTAGTGGAGGAATCGTTTACAAAACCATCACTGGCACAGCACATCTTATCCTTTCGAGAAAGAAGTTTCTATTGACAGGGAATCAATTTGAGCCAGAAGTTTCTGGAACCAGTAGCTTCACCAGTTCTGTTAGATTTAAAGATCTTTCACTGGTTTTGTTTTTAAGCCAACGTTCACTGTTTTGTCTGACTGGTGATGCAGTTGTAAGCTAAATCCTCAGAAGTAAATAAAATGCTTGCTCGGGGCCAAATTTACCTTAAATTTACCTTGAACTGAAGATAAAGTAAAAAAAAAAAAAAAATCACATAAAATAGAATAGGTATGTAGAGATAATGTTCTCTGACCTGTTTAAAAAGTGCCTGAACCTTCTGAAAATCATACAAAGCATCAAAGTATGCGCTAGCAGATATATAAATATATACATGAGCATGGGCATACCAAGAATACATACACCTGACCTAATTTCCCAGGTTGAGAATGAATCCAGCAAAATGCATTTATTGTAGATCCATTGCAATAGCTGCAGTTACCTTAACGCTAACTTTGTATTTACTGTACAGTAGAGGTAAGCGCTCTCTCTCCATTTCTCTCTCTCTCTCTCTCTCTCTCTCTCTCTCTCTCTCTCTGTATATATATAATTGTGCTCACAAGTTTGGAATAGAATCTTTATTTAGTCAGTAGTAGTTTTGTCACATACGTAAACATGCACCACACACTAAAATTTATCTTCTGCCTTTAACTCATCACTAGATCATGCGTCACACACTGCATGCTGGGAGCAGTGGGCTTGCCATATCAGGGAGCATTTGGGGTGGGGTGTTAAGTGTCTTGCTCAAGGGCACATCAGCCAACAACTCTCTGCCAGTCCAGGGAATCATACTGGCGACCCCTTGGGCACAAGCCAACTCTCCAGCCGACCAGGCCATGGCTGCCCCCACATACTGTACAGAGCAGAGTTTACATCCCCTGACTGAATGCACATGGGACGGTCTTGAATGTTCCAACATGACAATGACCCAAAACATAAGGACAAGTCCACCT
>JAPTYQ010000003.1:16289687-16300537 GCA_029814465.1 Ostorhinchus cyanosoma
GCTGATTGGTTGATCGATCCATGTGACTATACACTTCAAGATAGATTTCTTTTGAATAAGAAGTTTAACAAACAAAATCAGGTTTTTTAAAACCACAAGAAAAATACCAAAGAAAAATCTATGGGTGTTTTCACAACTGGATCGATTGGAGCCGTTGTTCCAGAACAAGTCTTTGGCTCGGTTCAATTGTGCATTTGTGAAAGCAGTAATCGCACCCCATTCTGGTACAAAACAACCGAGCTGAGATCGCTTGGATGAGGTGGTCTCAGCTCGGTTACAATCGCTCCATGGAGCAGTTTGTTTACAGTGTAAACATAACCACAGTCATGGAAATAGACAACTACAGTTTTCTACCACTGTCACCTGTATGTCAGCTGTGTGGTCGGATCCATGTGCATGCAGGTACAATAGTAGATATCCAATAACACTACGTAGCATAGACATTTGACCATGGATGTCCGTTTGAATATTCATGTCCATGTGGACTACCATGCATCGCATCAGCTCGTAACCATAACTTCTATACATGAGAAACAGACTGGGGGAAAAAAAACGTGTTTATACCGGTTGAAAAAATCAAGAAACCAAGCAAATAAACAACAAGCTATATTCAGTCGGAGCATTAGTTTCAATCAAAAGAGTCTGTGGGGACAATTTTATTTAGTTTCACTCAGTACGTTTACATACACATCTAAATTGAGCTATTGGCAAGTTTCTGAGAAATCCAAGTGTACGTGTGCGGCGAGAGAATCAAATTATTAGTACGTTCGACTCTGAGACACTAGGTGGCGCTACACGCCCTTTTGCGTTGGCATTCTTCCGGTTGGTGTCATGGATAAAGAACAATTAGTAAAGAAACACAGTAGATTTGAAGCAGACGTAGTAGAAGGAGGACAACAACACTGAGCGAGAATATGGACGACAACAATGCAGCAGCTCTTAACTAAGCAACTAAGGCAATAGGTCGATTTTCTCTAAGTGCATGTAAACGCACTGAGTGTCTGATTAACCTGTACCAGTACATGTATATAAGTAGTATGGAAGCGTGTACTGTAGTCACATGGATCGGTCAACCAATCGGCACACGGCTGACCTTCTGTCTATATCTGGTTGTCCTTAAAGGGGCCAATACAAAGGAAGAAGAACTAGGGTATGTAAACTTATGATCAGGGTCATTTGTCAGTGTGATTTAAAAAGAGTAAATACATTTTTTGGATAATAAATATTTTTGTATTATTATTCATATTCTCCGAAAAATGGCCAAAGAATGTCAAATTCTGCTAGGGTATGTAAACTTATGATCAGAGTCATTTGTCAGTGTGATTTAAAAAGAGTAAATACATTTTTTTGATAATAAATATTTTTGTATTATTATTCATATTCTCCGAAAAATGGCCAAAGAATGACAAATTCTGCTAGGGTATGTAAACTTATGAGCCCCACTGTAATGTGTCCTTCCATCCTGGTTCAGATCCACGGTAGGACCCTAATGCCGTTCATCCTATAATTACATGTGCCCTATTTCACACTCACTCACTCACTTGGATTCCATGACTCAGTTCAAAAACTCAAATAAACTCAGCGGTACTTTATGATGATCCCCCCCCCCATCCCTTCATCCAGGTATAGTATTCCTTAGTAGTTCTCTTCTATGCTCCATTCCTTGCTGAATAAAGAACTGCCTGGATGTGCATTTCAAAGGCCTCAGCATCATAAAAGGGAGCATCAGTCTCAGATGAAAGTTCCACTGTTGATTCAAACATCACCAGCACCATCCCTTTTCCTTCCCGAGCGCTCCTCCAATGATGACATATGTTCTAATCATTGGGTCATGTCACATCTGATGTTCTCACCGACATCAAAAGCCTCACGTTGAGATGCAGAAATTCTCAAAGAGGCGAAGGAGGAAGGAGCTGCGAACCGACTTCCTGGATTGGTTATGTCGAGGAGGTGGAAGAAAACGTTTGACACTTCCTTTTCTGCTCTTCCATTTCTGAAGCCCTTTGGGATGTGTGTAGGACTGTGGCTGCTCTCTACCTCTGATTAGGGGATATCCTTTGGGAATTAAGCAAGTCCTGGAAAGGATAGCAGGAGAGTCACGAGGGAGATGAGGCAGAGTGCGAATAGTGTAGGTCCCGGGCTAGGATGGGGCATCTTTTCACGATATTAATAGATTGCCCAGCACTCAGCAACCTGACCTAGTTAAAATGCTGTGAATGGACTTTGTTAGCATGTGCTGTGCTGAATGTGTACAACCGGGCGTCCGATAAAAGCTATTAGGAGGCGGTGATAAGAACACAGCTTGAATTGTCACTGGACAGTTGAAAATAATCATTGAATTGATTTTAGAATAATTGTCTTTTTAAACATTTAACATCTGTTGCAAAAGGTTTGTAATGATACCGGTAATGACTCGGAGCTACATTTGTTCACACGAACGGCACAGAAGCAAAAGCGGTTAATGATGAGGTTCCATCTTCAGTTTCCGGTCAGACTGGAGCATTTACTGGTTGATTATGGATGGATAGGACTTTATTATTCCCACCACTGGGGAAATTTCACAGTTAACAGCAGTAACAGACAACAAACAAGTGCAAAGAAAAGACAGGTGGGTCCGTTTATAATTGAGGGATTTTTTGAGTTTCCTTTACAGGAAAACATTGACAGGTATAGTTGATTTTTTTTTTTTTTTTTTTTTGCTGTTTTCAGGTCCTAAAATCCACATAATCATGAAACCACGAGGCATTTTTACACAAAGGTTCTTCTAAATATCATACATACAATCGAGTAAAATTTAAAGTTATTTGTAAAGATATTGTAGTAACACTGTTGACATGAGAGGTATAAATACACACTACGTTATATTAAATAACTAAGAAAGAGGGAAAAAGAACATACATTAGTCTGGCCAGTGTTTTCTTCAGGAGGAAATGCCATCATGTGGAACAGGTCATGTGATTTGAAATGAACGAACTTCCTTCTGAGGTGTTTTTGTAATGGGTAAGTTAGTAGAAAGTGATTTCTTAGACTCTGATTCAATTTATTTTCCATGTAAAATTTGTTTTATTGCCAAAACAGAAAAATCTGTCCCAATTATCTCAACTGAATACAAGCAAAACAATCAAAACAACTAATTTTATTATTATTTAGCTAATTAGAAAGTGGTTGTTATTAAATGTGAACAGTAATTTAGATGACAGTTTAGTACATTTAGTCATTTATTAATAGGTGATTATTTCCATAATTAATTATATTTTTAAAGAATGATCATAATGAATATAAAAGATATTTTCTTTTGTTACTTTTAGTAAAGATCTATGCAAGCTTTATCCCATGGACTTGAAATGTTCCTCCAACCTAGAAATGAATGACAAAAAATATATAAAAGAAAATGAGAAATTAGGTATTTATATAAATATTTATATAAATGGACCATTAGAATTAAAAATGTAAATAGTATTTACATTGTGGTTGCACATGGTGTGATATATGGGGGGGTTATGAGATCTGTTATAGCCTATCCTTTGCATTTACGTAGGTCTCATCCAGGTCCTCCAGTTTTCCCTGCCATCCTAAACAAGTATACATAGGCTAATTGTCATTTCAGTTCTTTTGACCAGGGTACTGATGAATCTGGAGTTGGTACCTGAGCGCCTTCAACCGCAGCTAATTGCTCCCTATGTGCTACTGCTGAACGCTAATGCTAATGCTAATGCTAATGCTAGATGCGGTGTGTGAAATGCAGTGACTGAATTTCCCAGTGCGGTGAGTGAACCTTTAACACTGCACCCATGCTTTGACCTGCGTTAAAAAAGAACGACTCCCAAGATTAACTAAAGCGTTACTGTGCAAAGTTAGCATCAAAAAGACACGCGCCTGGCTTTGTTACACGGAGTTTCTGTTTGAAGGAGAAAATTTGGGGGGTAGGATTTTTTAAACATATTGCACAGTGGGATTTACTAAGGTTTTATTACTAATTACACCATTTTATATAAAAACAACCAAAAGTACGTCTTAACCTATTTGCATACGCGGTACGTCCTTGACAGTTGCACACGGAGGAGGCGCTGCTGTTAACTCAGAGCAGGTGGTCGAAGAGTGAGTTAGATTTCCTTAAATGACAGAGGAAGATGTCATCAGAACAGATGGACTACAAAACAGAACACATTTTCACCTGCATCGTTCCTGGATTCACAGACTGTTATTGGAAAGTGTGCACCGAGATAATGTTATCAAATCACCAGGAGGCTCAACAAAAAAAGTCAAACAGAGGGTTTACTTTCACCTAAAGTCATAGGCTTTCTGCCAAAACACTCACTTGAGATAAAAGAAATCTTCTGCTCAATAACTTTATTTACAAGTGTTTTTCCTTATTTTCTAGCCAACACAGAAAGATATTAAAAACCAATAGCTGAGCCTTCATATGGAATAAATGTACCTACTGTGAAGATCTAATCAGTGATGTGAGTTATGGAAGTCTGAATGTACATCTCTGTGCATATCCTTTCCACCTCACTCTTTAATTTCCTCTAGGTAATGAGTGTCCCCTTCCCTTATTTACATCCGTCTCAGTGGTGATCCAGATCTGCCTTTATGAACAGATTGAATATTGTGGATGTAAAGCGTTTTAGTCTCTATCTTACCCGCGACAACATTCATCCTTTAACTACTTTCGTTTTGCTGTTTCCAGTTGTTTCTACACTATCATCAGGTTCATTTATGAGCAGTCCAACTGTGCACTGGCCTTGAGATTGGTTGACCAGACGTTTGCAAGAATAAAAGTGCCTGTCACATCTGAATCTATTATTATTATTACTATTATTATACTTTTTATGCAAATTTTTTGGATACAGAACAAAAAAACAAACAAAAAAACCTAGATAATTAAAGCATCTAAGTTCAACCTTTAGACAAATAATATACAGACAGGTTCAGGACAAATAAAAGCACCTGTGTCACGTCTATATATATACTTTATTTTTATACAAATTTCACAGGATACAGAACGAAACAATAAAGAAAAAACAGACCACAACAATCAGAGCATCTCAGTTCAACCTATAGACAAATAAAATGCAGACAGGTTCAGGACAAATAAGTAAGTGCGTGTAGCGTCTGAGCAGAGTAAGCAAAGTTAATATTTATGGTAATTATTCCTTATTTGGGTTTTTCTACATTTATTTCATTACTTGAAAAAAAAAAAAGGCCACTAAAGGTTATTTATGCATATTAAAGCTGTTAAATGGATAGTATTGGTCATGTGCAATGTCTTTTAAGTGTAACATTTCCAATTCAACTTTATTTGTAAAGTACTTTAAAACCGCCACAGTGGAACAAAGTGCTGTACAGAAAACAAAAAAATAAATAAATAAAATACAAAAATAAAAGAATAAAATACAGAATAGATTAAAAGACATATAAACTGAACAGGAGAATAAAATCAAATAAAACCCAAGAAAAAGAACAGAAAAGATAACAGTGTAAATAAAACCGTTTGAAAGCCATACAATAAAATGGATAAAAACCCATACAGGTAAAAACAACCAAAAACAATAAACAACTACCAAATAAAAACAATACAATCTTCAAATATCTCACATGATTTCAAAAGCCAAGGAAAAAAGATGGGTTTAAGAAGGGATTTAATATCAGATGGACAGGAGGTCTGTCTGATATGGAGAGGCAGATGGTTCCATAGTTTAGGAGCTGCTGCAGCTAAAGCACGCTCACCCCTGGACTTCTGTTGAGTTTTTGGCACCCAAAGGAGCAGTTGATCAGCTGACCTGAGAGAGCGGGGGGGGGGGTATAAGGCTGCAGCAGCTCGGAGAGGTAGGGCAGGGCCAGGCCATTTTAATAATAAAAAAAATCACTGAAAGTATTAGTATGAGGTATCAAATATATACACAAAAAAGTAATCGGTATCATATTGATCATAAAAGTGTGGTATCGCCCAGCACTAGTTAATATTTGACTTCAGGAGAACACTTTCTTCACTTGATGACAGATCTGGCGTACGCTTACATCCAGAAAACGCCCAAAAAATCCAGATGATTAAAACTGAGTATACGCCTGAATCCAAGCACATTTCCTTTATACAGTCCACTCATGGTGGAATTGACCACATATGTTGGAATACCAGACTCCTCCCTCTCCACGCCCCCATTTCAATATGCAAATTCATATAAACAAGGCCTGCAGGTGGGATTCCCCTGTCTGCATCAGCTGATGACGTCAAGGTGGATGTGAAGCTGAGGGGGGGGGTGAACTCACCCCGTTAGAGCAGAGCACATGTGGGTGAGTCAGATCACCAGAAACAGATGGAGATAGAATAGATTTAGATACAGTAGATATAGATTTTGGATTTGTGTAACTCACACATTTGTTCATTCTAAGCGTCATACAATAGTCTAATCACAGCCAAACAGGATAAAGGTTCGTGTCTAATCATGCCAGGATATCAAAGAAGAAATCAAACTCTTTGACTCATATTTAATTACTCAGTTTATTATTTTCCAACAAACAATGAGGCAGGAGAAGACGATCTAAAACACTTAATGTAAAAAAAAACCTTAACGTAGCTTCAGTGATCAGTCATCAGCAAATTACACACGGACACCTGTAATCATGTCCACCTCCACCTCCGAAAATCAAAACCCTGTATTTAAGGAACTGATTACGTCGATGTTCGTAGAAGCTCAGAGTAAAATTAAAGGATATTATAACAAAAACCAAGAAAACGGAAGAAAACGTGACTTTTTCAGCCAAATCTCTCATGAACTGAACAGTGTTTCCATCCACTGTCATTGATTCAACTCCATGGGTTTTACCGGTGAATCAATACTGTAGATGATGATGGTGTTTCCATGGTAACTACAGTTCATATCTGATGATCATGAAAAAAATAACACTGTATTTTACACCAATTATTTACATATATTGATAGAATTAATGGATCAACAGGTATTAAACAGTTTAGATCAGTAGATGCTTTTGGTCGTCGGTGGCTGTTTGGGTTTTTATGGGTTAAAAATGTTATTATTTATAATGTTTGATCATAATTTCTGATTTGTTTATATTCTAGTGTAAATAAAATGTGGATTGATGAAATTTGTAAATCATTGCATTCAGTCCTCCGGCTTTTTTTTTTTTTTTTTGGAATTGGTGTTTTACATAACATGTCCTTTTTACTGTATTTACATTTGTACTTGATTATTGCTTGACTAATGCGATTATACAGAACATGGCATCCGTTTGTCTGGGAACTTCAGATGATTTAAGATCGGGACTATTCTGTGAGAGGTCGAAGGATGATCCATGATGCTCAAATGCTTTCATGCGAGCTCTAATATTGAGTTTTCTATCGTCTACGCTGATGTACATGGCTACATCACTCTTGATGCCGAGCCATATATGTCACATATCGCTTTTCTGCATTGGAACCTAATTTTTTTCCAGACTGGCTGTGAACTCTCCTTCACTGAGGTCATGGAACGTATGGAGCTTCAGCTTTTGGAGCCTGAAAAACAAAAGGCATGTTGTTGAATTAGTTATCTCAGTCTTTTCCGCAACAATAAGGCGCACCGTGTTGTCAATTACGGGGTCTATTTCTGTACATAAGGCGCACCGTATTTTTGGGCACATGCTAAAACGAGGTAACGGAAGCAAAACTGTGAGTTTGGTTGAACTTTATTCTACTACATACAGTATTTAAAAATACACTCACATTATTTTTTGATCAATCTTTTGTTACAAATCCATCGACGTCTTCATCTTCTGTATCTGAATTGAACAGCTGGGAAATTTCGCCATCAAACATGTCTGGTTCCTTCTCATTGTCGGAGTCAGTCTTGTTGCCGGGTTCAGCAATGAAAGTAGTCAACGCAGATACCTTATCCCAGGCATCCACAATCCATTCCCATATAATAATAATAATGGATTAGATTACATTTCTATAGCGCTGTTCACGGCACCCAAAACATTATTGATCCATTATTCATTCGCTCTCACATTCTCCCTCTGGTGGTGGTAAACTACATCTGTGGGCTTCCAAATTACGCCAAACAGCCCCTCCGACCACCACTGAACCTTCATACCCCAGTGTGAGTGACAGTGGAGGTAAAGAGGGTGAAATGTCTTGCCCAAGGACACAATGGACTGACTAGGAGAGAGTGGGATTCGAACCACCAACCCTTCGGTTATTGGGCGACCGGCTCTACCTCCTTTGCGTAACTCATCCAGCGCTGGCTCCCAGTCTTAGTAAAAGTGTGTTCGTCGTCTCTCATCCATCGCTCCTCACTTTGAACGTCCTGTTTACAGATTTTGGAACACATAAGGTGCACCGGGTTAAAAGGCGCTCCGTCGATTTTTGAGGAAATTAAAGACTTTTTTTTTTTAAAGTGCGCCTTATAGTGTGGAAAATAGGGTATATACACACATAGGCTGTCGTGGCTGTTGCTATGCCACACCATCGAACCACACCGCAACCACGCAGGTCACCTGTCTGACATGCATTTATATCTGTGCATATTAAATCAGCTCGCTTTCGGATTCACTTTGGATTCAATTGCAGAGCTATTGCTACAGAACGGTAATGGGAAGCATGGGTATGAAGAATGAAAAGGTTACGTTATTATAATTCACTTTTGGGGCTTTAATAACATACATACATTCACTTCCTGCGCTGTAAAATGTTCCATGTTCATCTGCTTTATTATTATAGCTCTGCATATGGCAGGGCTATATTTTCTATGCTTTAACTTACACAAGAATGTGCCGCTGTACGGTGCGTTTAGGTACAGGAGGAGTTTTTCTTAACCTCATTTACTGATGTTGTTCTCTCCCTTTTTTTGCCTGGAACGATAAGACGAGGGGTGAATATATTAGGGGGAAATGAACGGATTAGATCAAAAATTGTGGAAAACTGGCTGTGGTTTTACAAAATGGAGGAGGGAATGGCAGATTAATGTCTCTCTTTTTCTGCCACACACATACAGTAACACCCACCTGTTAAAGCCGATGCCAGCATGCACTGCAGGAACATGAACAAGCAAACACACACACACACACACACACACACACACACACACACACATACACACCATCTTGGCCACGGTGCACCTGATCACAGCCCACACATGGAGAAAACATACACATAGCTCCACTTGCCAAAAGAATCACAGCGTGTTGTGTGAGAGCACTGGATGACTAAGGCAGGGGGAAAAAAAAAAAGAAAGAAGTCAAAGCTTTTTAGAGAGCGGAATGGGAGGGAATAAGAAAAAAAAATACTCTGCTGGTTCTTTGTTGTCTGCAGAGAAGAGTAAACTAGGTTGTGTTTTTTTTTTTGTTTTTTTTTTTCCTTGTCTCATACTTCTGCACATTAGAGCAACTGGGCCTCGCTGTAGTAGTCGGGTTTGTTTTCCGGCGCTTGATTATATTCAAATCCGCGTGTTTTTATTGCAGGTATACAAATATGAATGTAAATATAGATTGGGTGCATCGGTGAAAAACCTTGTCTGCGCTTTCTTTTGGACTCCTCCGTACCCCTGAGCAAACACTCACATCCGTTCGCCTAAGCCAGTAATAACTCCCTGCTCACCTTTTCACCTCTCATAAGGTTCAAGTATTGTGGCTCTGTGTGCTCAACGCCGGGTACAGCTCCTCCGCTAACCCCCGTGACCTTCTCCGGCTACTTGCACGCGCACACAAAACTACACACTGAAGCGCATACACACCGCATACACACTCTCCCTTATGAGCACCGTTTCAGTCATAATGGCATAAGGCTGGAGCTGCTTAAGGGAAGTGATGTCCGATGTGAATTTCGGCGCACACATATACACAATACCATATTGTGAAGAAATCTCTGTGGACTTTCTTGCATCACTGCTTTTTTTTCCCAAGGGAGAAAACTCCTCTTCTGCCACAAAGACGGGGAGGGAGGGAGGGCGGGAGAGGGAGGCACAGTGGGTTTTTTTTTTTTTTTTGTTATAAAAATCTACACAGATGCAATCCTACGTGCACAATTCTCCGACTAGTGAGTGAAAATTGCCACATTAATCCCGTCAATTAACACAATCACAACATGCTTTGACAAATTATTCCCAGTTTACTGGCGTTGCTAACTAACTGTGTGATCACAGTTTGTGTGGCGTGAGATCCTACAGGAGTGTAATTCGCCGAACAGAACGTTAGCAAAGCTTTAATTATATGATTAAGTGACGATAAACACAAGCACGTTAAAGTCTGATTCATTTAAGACGGTTGTACACCGAGTGCCAAATGATGTTTAGACACTAGACTGTTTATCTACAGCTCCAATACAGTACTTGGAAAGCACCCAATGTTCTTGACAGTCTGGATGGTTTGATGTGAGTAAAATATTAATTAATTCACTTCAGTTATTCTAATATGTTTTTTATTTGAGTGGATTTGCCAGTTATCGCTGATTTTTGTCTCGTATTTTTCTGAAGACGTATTCCCCACCTTGAACTTGAAAGAAAAGAAAAAAGAAAACTGTCCACACAACCTTCATTTTACAAAATGTCCCTGGACACACAACACAAAAACACCTACAAACCAGACCAATTATCTATCAGACAAGCCACTGTTTCCGATGACCTTCAAACAGAAAAATATTGGACGTGGAGGCTTTCAATCTGTCGAAGTTGATCAGCAAAAAGAAGTAACTTCATACACTTATGTGGCCTTAAGTCTTGGATTAGGTTGTGATTGTAATCTTTATATTATGTAGGACTTGCCTTAACACAAGGGGTGTAACGGTACAGAGTAAATTCACTAGTGTTAATTATGCAGTGTAAAAATATGTTAACTCTATTGGAGTAATTACAACA
>JAPTYQ010000003.1:16353061-16363525 GCA_029814465.1 Ostorhinchus cyanosoma
TTAATATCTTCAGTGTAATTCATCCAAATGGGCCAGATTGGACGCTTTGGTGGGCTGGATTTGGACCCCGGGCCTTATGTTTGACACCTGTGCTATGAATATTTTTAAGACTATTTTGAGACTTCAGTACTTTTAGCATCAGGGTCTTTAATTTAGTCTGACTGTTGGATTTCACAGTATCAGCATCTGCCTGTTTGTACCACAGACTGTATGAAACAAATGGACGTGCCTACTATGAAAGTCACTTTGGCTTTTTGGAATCACAAAATAGCCATATTTGGACATGAGCAGAAGAAGGGTTGAAACTCGCTAAGCTAATACTGCTGCAAAGTACCTGAAAACATGGTCCACGTCAGCTAATACATTTATGTTAAATATCACCATATATATATTCACCCACTTTATAAACAGTAATTACATTTGACAACTGAATTGTCACCTTTGTGTATTGAATAAACATGATAATTAGCCGTTTCTGGTCTAATTAGCAGGTTAGCTGACAAGCCATATATTGTATTTGTATTTATTTAATGTATGTTTTATTTCTCATCAAAATGTAAGCAGCAGTTTGACATAGAAAACAATTTCACGTACAAAACACAATTATTTAAAACGTGTAATACATTGCATTGACATCAGTGCAATTACTTGTGTGATGTTTAATGGTTATTTTACATATTTATTTTGTAGAATTGTGTTTATGTTTAGTTTTTCATATTTATTATTTATTACTTTTAACTTAGGCACAGTAAATTTCACTGCATTTTTATTCCTGATTCTGCAAAGATAATAAAGCTATTCTAATTCTGAAGATATTCAAACCAATATAAGAAATATAGTAAAATAAAATTTAAAATAAATGAAAGAAGATAGACATAAATAGTGGTGCCAGGCACAACAAGCCCCGCCCTTTGAATGTAATGTAGCTTATTTTGACATCGATCCAGTTGATGTCATCATATACGTGTGCTGATGTCAGCATATCAGTTGCCTCTCTCTCTATATATATATAAATATATATATATATATATGCCAAGTTTGAAGTAAACTGAAACAAAATGGATTTTTTTTTATAGACATTTAAAATTTTGCCAATTTTATGTAAATGGGAGGAAAAAAAATATGTTTTAAAAGTCATAAAAATGTGGATTTTGACCAACTCTTCCCAAAATGTAATTACATCTATTCTGGGTCACTGGAAATCCATAAACGTAATTTGCTATGAATTTGAACCAAAAATGTAGCTGCTACAGATGTGACATTTTGGCCATTATAAGTAAATGGGGGAGAAAAAAAAAGATTTGAAAAATTCATTAAAACATTTTTTTACTTTGACCTACTTTTCCGAATATGTAATCAAATCTCTTCCGGGTAATTGGCAATCTATAAACCAAATTTGGTATAGATTGAACCAATAGTTTTGCTGCCGCTGCTGGAGACTAAACCAAAAACAATACAAGGTCACCACTTTACAAAACAGTAGATCCAGTAAAGCAGCAACGCAAACTATAAGGTTTTAAATAATGGAGTGTTTTCATTGTAATTTTGCTTCGCAGTTCTTTATTTTTTTTGCCATGGTGCATAAATATAATAATAATCATCATAATGACAATAGTAATAACAGGCTGGAGATACAAGTAGGTGGTGTGTCAAATTCAGAAACAAATAAATTGTAATTGTATAACGAATTTCATGAAATATTAGTGTAGTAAAATTCTTCAGCATTAGACTGAGAAAAAAAGCCCTTAGACCAGCATATTCAATTGCCCCTCCAAAATTCAAAGCAGTTGTGTCTTTATATACACATAGCTCTAAGTCTTAATCCAATTTAATACAAATAAAATGTACTTTTATTGGTAGCTGGGAAAGGCTCCAGCACCCCTGCCACTCTCTCAGGGATTAAAATGGTTCTGAAAATGTATGAATAAATGGAAAATTCACCACTGTAAAGATGCCATAAATGGGGGAAATTAGCTTTAAATACCAAAACCATTCATTTTGGGCCTTTCAATATAAAGGTCTATGGGGATTGGCTGACTTTTGTAGCCAATCTCAAGTGGACATTCAAGCAACTGCGGGTTATTCTGTTTTCTCAGTGGCACAATTTTTCAGTCCTGGAGGTTGGCACTTTATTTGTCCTCACACTTCAAATATGGTTTGATAAATCTACCTAGAAGTCTGGAAATTTCCGTGTGGGGGAAAAAAAAAGCACAGAATTTCAAGATGAAAAATGTGTCAGAACCCTGTGAATACATACTTCCCTCTCTCTCTCTCTCTCTCGCTCTCTCTCTCTCTCGCTCGCCCCTTCTCCCTCTCATCACATCAACCTATTTCTGACTCCCAGACTCTCCTATGCATTAAACACACACATCCACACACACATCACGCAATGGATCCCAAGACTACCCTGCAACAAGATGGCAGTGTTAGCTTGACGCTTCCCTGGTCAGTCGTCAAGGGCAGCTCCTTAAAATTCAAGCTCGTCTCTCTTTGCTTTCTCCCTCACTTTTCCTCCACCCTCATAAACCCCACCACCACCACCACCACCATCACCTCCTTCCAGAGCCAGGGTGAGGCGTCCTGCTTTTGTTAACGGCATTACATAAGTGCCTGAAGAGGAGCAAAGGGGGGAAGAAAGGGAGAGATGGAGGGCGCAAACGCAACAGAAGAAGGGGGCCAAGAATGTGGGGAGAGGGAGGAAAAAAGAAAAGAAAAAAAGAAGCAACTCATGTATATATTACACAGATAATCCTTTGTAAATCACTTATTATGCGCTTTTGTAAAACAGGGATAAAATGATTAGGACGCCATTTCAACAGAGGTCTCCTTGTACCCCCTTCTAACCAAACCACACACACACACAATGACACACGTATTCCAGAACTAAACCCACAATGATTGCCAAGAAGTACTTAGCATCGCACTGGCCTCTGTGTTTATTGTAAGGATAGAAGGGAGGATTATAGAAAACATGCGGTATAATAAGGGTACACATAGAGGGGAAAGAGGGTGTGGAGTGTAGATGGATGGATGTACTGGCATACTTAAGTAATTTCTAAAGGTAGACTCATTGAGGGAAAAGACCTTTGATGGACTGCGTGTCCGGCACCTCAAGGACAGGTTGGAGTGTAGAAGGCAAGGAGAGGTTATACATGGAGGGGGGGGGGGGGGGTTGTTGGGTATGAAGCGGGAGGGTGCGATAAGTGGGCCGTTTGATTCAATCGCGTTCCACGTCAAACACGTGTTTCCTTCTGCTCGGTTTAGCTCAGCCACTGCCAGACTCGGTGACTCCCACTTACGCCGTTCCACCATGAGGGAAAGCCTGCTTACATGTGTTCGCATGAGTGCGCACGTAGACGCCGGTGGCATGAATATCCATCAATATCATGTAATAAGTTGAAAATGCTCAGACGGATTCCTGCGTGTGACACCGACAAACACATACATGCAGACGTTAGAGGTGCACCTGCCTTTAGCCGGCCCATTAAGCATGTTGTGAGGGAGGACACTCGGGGGCAGTGAAGTGTCTCTTATTCCAACAATCAATCATACATTAGCCAGATCGCACTTCCAGCTGAGCAAGCTGCCAAACCGACAGGAAGACGGGGAGTAACAGCCTAATGTTAAGGCAACAGATGATAGCGGTGTGCGAACATGAAGGCGGATACACGCGTTTGTGTTCTTTTTTAAAATCAGATGTATAAAACATGCGAGGTTTGCTTTGTCAGTGGAATTCATTAACACTGCGGTTGGCTTTCGCGTCTCTTTCTGGTCCATCAATCATTGGACCTGTTAATGAAAAGAACAGTGTTGTCAAAGTCCCCCATCATCACTCCATCAACCACCCCTGTGCTCAGTCGTCACAAATGCCCGTCTCTATTTATAACTTGCTTTTTTTGTGTAGTGGAAATTTCATGCTTCACATCACTCTTCAGCTAATTTAATGTATCTGACTTTATTCTTCGGGCACCTAGAAACTTTTAAGTTTGTGTGACTTTTATGAGAATTCTCGTCTCTGCGCCGTTCAGAATGATGATGTTAAGAGCTGGAGATGACTCAGGTCTTTGCGTTGAGCTTCTGAAGGTGCAAAGTTTCTTGGTGATCATCTTACCACTTTTGTATTTGTCGAGCCCTATATCATAACAAGGTCGGCTCACATGGCATTATAGAATTACTTGGATATGAAAATAAATAGCAGTCAAATAAAGAGTAGATGAAGGAAATGGATTCATGTCCCAGTCGTCCCCCATCCTTGGACCCTCCTTCTGGGTAAAGAAAAACTCCAAAAACCCAGTGGGAAAAGAGAAACCACAGTGAAGGGCAGATCCACTCCCATGGGTGGACAGACTGTAGATGAACCAGGACTATAAAGGATGTAGTTCCAGTCTGTAAAGATGGAGCACGGGGGGGGGGGCATCCCATCACATCACTGTTGCATGATGGGATAGGTTGTTGGAGGAACACCGCTTGTCTGCAAGTGAACATCCCAGCGGCAATAAAGATGATGCAGAACTCTGGAAAGATGGTTTTTATTTCAAGGTGGGGTTCCAGATCTTAGAAAAATAGTTGGAGAATGCTACATTTGGAAAATACACAATTCAAAAGTCTAAACCCCTTTCCTCAGACATCCCACCGAAGCCACGCCTCCAGAATACTGGCACACGCAATACTTGTTCGTGAGGTTCCATTAGCGCTGCACAGCAACAGTTCACCCAGCTCAGGCCCTGGCCCTGGTCCATGCGTACCTCATTCAGTCTCCTCTAACATACTGACTGTATCTGACTAATGTTAAATTTCCGAGTGATGTATGTTTGTGACAAAACAGTTTTCTGGTGCACTTTCCATCTTAATATTGCTAATATAGCTAGCCAAGCTCTGACTTCGTTTCCTGTACTAGTGCTCCAAACCTCTGAGAACGCACGATTCATGCACAAAAAGGGGTACGCGCAGAGGGGGCGGGACAAACAGCAGTAGAGTTTGATAGACATATCACTGTTCAATCATTTGGAGTGGGTGCTCAAAATGATTGGGTGGTGTTTTTTCCAGTTCTGACCGTTCCACAGGTGAGTATATTTTTTTATTTTTGTGTTAGAGCATTTGATTAATCGGTTGTAATCGAGCTGTGAAGGGGATTTTAAGCAATATAGTAAAAAAAAAATCCTCCAGGAAAACATCTTACACCTCACTTTTAACTGTGACTGTAATGCGACATGAAAACTACATGATAGTACAGTATATAATCACACAGTACAGACGTAGATCTGCTCTCAGGGTGATTTGTATTAACGTGTCTGTTCATTTATGCATGTTGTGTTTTATTCACCCAGAGACACTTGTTCTGTGATGACCCTTCCAACCCCGTGGCTATCTCAGTCTGCTTCTCATTTTTACTTGTACTTTTGCTCTTCTGTGCCGGGAGAGGAGCGATGCGACATCAAAACATCAAATCCGTGCTGACTGCAGTTACATAATTATCTAACGTATTCATTTAGACAAGGTTATTTTGTGTGAATCTACGCGCTGTGTGTAGATTATATAATGATAACCACTATTTACACAGACAAACTTTCTAAGTTCCTTGTAGAGAAAATCCGTTTTTTTTTTTTTTACATAATCACAGTGTGCACATTGTTCCCTTTAAAAATGAATGGTCACTGTGTTTTTAAGCTCTATGGGGCTTATACAATCATGATGCTTTTTCAGAATGTTTTTTGCGCCTACTAACTAGCTGGTAACCTTAATTAAATAATGAAGAGCAGATGATATTATGCTTCTGTCTTGCTTTTTCTAACATCAGTGTGTTGCCATGCAAATACAATGTTTGGCTCCTGAGACATATGTGAGCTGTAACTTGCTCTTGTATTTGTATTATGTAAAAGCACATTTAAGCCACAGTGGGAATGGGTAAGGCAAGCAAATCTGAAGTTAGTCACACCTGAGCTTCAGTGTTAGAGATGAAAACATGATGATGACCAGATCGTCAGGTTTAAAGCTGCGTATGACTTTCGTCCCCAATTTTGCATCAAATCTGTAAAACCTGAGTCATAGCCTAAGAATCACAAATTTTTAAGTCTTTCTGTGGAATCTCTTCCCTGTTCCAAAGTGTACTCCATCATAAACACTCCATGTGCTTTCAAACAGAGCCGGTCCATCACTCTGGCATTTTCGGAAATGCACTCTGGGAAGTGGAGTTCCACGCAGCTGCAGTAGCGGCAAAACAAACAGGTCGACCAAGCAAAAGTGGGTGCGTGGAACTCCGCTTCCCACAGTGGTATGGATTTGTAATCCAACAAATCGTTGAAACTCGAGTCATAGCCTCAGGCTTTACAGATTTGATGGAAAATTATGCGCAGCTTTAACCCTTTAACTCCTGAGACATTATTTGAGGTAAATGTGCTGCTGTGAGTTTGCGTCTGTTTCAGTGTCATAAAATCTGTTTGTGTTCGTTTTCTGCAGTGATTTTGTTTTACTGTGTGTTTCAGGGTCAAAACAGGTGGAATAACAGAAACAGACAAAGAGAGGAATGGAAGTTTGACAGATTTTTACTATATAAGCCACTCAGAATCTACATCAATAAGAGATTTAGGATAAACTGGAACACACTTAACAAGTATTTCAATTTTGGTAGTAGTCTTATTTTGGGGCTCTTTTTTTTTTTCTAAATCAGTCCAGCTGCTTTTTGACACCTGGTTGAACTCCAAAAAGCAGTTATAGTGTCAGAACAAAGCAAAAACACAGTTTAAAAAAAAAAAAAGAAGAAAAGAAAAGAAAAGAAAAAAGCAAAATCACAACACTGCAAACAACAGTAAAAAACAAACAAAAAAACACAAGGAAAATGGTGTTTCAAAAAAAGCCCAAACCATCTATTTATATAGTGGGTCAATCTCACTCACTGCTCTGTGTTTTACCCCCCATTCCATAGGCAGTGGGGGGGGGATGCACTGAGCATGCTCAGATGTCTATGGAAAGAACAAGGTCTATTTTCTCAGCACATTTTGAAATTCTAACTATTGAATACATGGTTGAATTTTCTGAATATTTAAGATAAATCACACACATAGAACGCTCGCCACAGACACGTCAGTGGTGAAAGGGTTAATGTGGAGACAAGAAATGAGTTGTACTATTCCAGACAAAAAAAAAAAAGAGCTGAATTGTGGTTTATTTTCAGACTCTTAAAGGAAACATATGAGGAGCCCAGTGGTGCAGCAGAGGAAGGAGTGGAACATCCAGGGTGTTCCTCACCTTTGCCCACTGACAGCTGGAACAGACTCCAGCATCCACACAAAACCTCACAAGGACCAAACAGTTCAAGGAAAAGGATGGATAGATAGATGTACTAACTTAAGGGATAGAAAGAAAGAGAGGAAAAAAAACTCAAAAATCCCCCTCAACCTCTTTTTTTATTAATCCACTCTGCAGCGTGGATACAGGTGACATCCACCTGTAATGTTTTCTGCCATGTGTCTGTCACAGCCTTGACAGTGATATGTCATTACATCTGTCAGTCATCTGTTTGTACAAGACCTAGTGTAGTGACTTATTAACAAGAAGTTCAATCGTATGCATCCACAGTCTACATGAACCGACTACAGCTCAGTTATGAGGTTCTTGTTTTAATTTCCCCAACATGGACATTTTGTTTTCTTTACCCAAACACGTCTAAGCTTCCACGCATTTATAATACAAATATAAAATCAATCCCATGCCAAATAGTAGTTGTTAAGACAAGTTTGCATATTTTGTCTCAGTTCATAGGCAGGAGTTGCAGCCAGATCATATCATCTGTCCATGCAGTTCTGTCATTTTACAGCAGTTACAGACCAGTGGGTTTGTTGTTAGGTTACAATAACTTAGACCCTTATCCACTGAATAGTTCCTTTAGTCCATATTTTTGGACTGAAGGCATTCAAAAGAATGGACAGACGTCAGGTCACAGTGACCTTTGACCTTCAAGGCCAAATGACTGTGAATGAATCCATCGAGATGTTTCTTACCTATTGTGTTCATAAGAGTAGATAGACATGAAGTTAAAGGAAGTTTGACCTTTGACCTCTGGCCACTAAAATGTCCACTTCATCTTCATCAACACTGCACATTTTGATGCATTCTGACAAGTCATTCCCAAAACACTGAGCCTGTTTAAATGACCATAAAAGTAATTAGATCATTGTAATAATCAGTTGTGACACGTTTACACGCACTTAAGAAATGCAGAAATTGAAAACCCCCAGTTTAGACGTTTAAGTACATTATTGGATGTCGGTCAGAGTATGCGATGGTCGACTTCCTGTTACTGTCTTCTGCTCGTGTTTGACTACATAACTTCTGTTTTCTAAGATTTAAAATGTGACTAATCTGATAATTATTAGTATTAGTGTGAATGTAAACAGGCTCACTGTGTTACAATCATATGCAGAGTGACAGACAGACACCCTTCATCCAGATCAACTCATCAGAAGGTTAACAACTTTGACAAATGTGGTGATGAAATCTACCAAAACTAGTGGTTCCAGGCACAATAAACCCCGCCCCTCGCAGGAATTATAGCTTATTTTGGCATCGATCCAGTTGATGTCATCTTGTCTATGCACATGCTATTGTCACTATATCAGTCCCCTCTATATATGTGCCAAATTTGAAGTAAATTCAAACAAAATTGATGTTTATATAGAAATAGAAATTTTGCCCATTATAAGTAAATGGGAGATTCTACAAATCCAGAAAAAAATTGAATTTTGACCTACTTTTCCCAAAATGTAATGACATCTATTCTGGGTCACTGGTAATCTATAAACCCAATTTAGTATGAATTGAACCAATAGTTTTGCTGCTACATACATTTGAAATTTCACCAATTATAAGTAAATGGGGAAAAAAAGACTGAAAAAATTTGAACTTTGACCTACTGTTCCCAAAATGTAACCATATCTATTCTTGGTCTCTGGCAATCTATAAACCCAATTTGGTATGAATTGAACCAATAGTTTTGCTGCTAGAGTGTTAACAAACAAAATAACTGAACCAAACACAATACCCCTTGCCTCCCCATTAGTTCCGTTTTTTTTTTTTTTTGCATAAGCTTGTATAATATATAAAAAATAAAAATAAAGGCGTAGCTCATCGTTGCACCATGTTTCATAATAATAATAACTGCAGTTCTAGTCGTTTTTGTGTAACCCTGCTAACAGACTTTATTAGAAGAGCTTGATTCCATTATCTCAGTGTAAATAACTAACAGGAAACTACTATCCCAGTCCCTGTGGCCTGGCACTGATTCTTTAAATTGTTATAGCTGGTCTCTATAGACTATATCCTTTACTGTGAGACCAACAGTTTACACGCTGGCTTATATTTACTCCCGTTAAAGTTCAACTCTTAAGGGACTTGGTGGATCTAGAGGATTTCATGCCAGGAAACCACAACTGCTTTCACTTTATTTATTTTATTATATGTCTTTAGGTTACTCAGTTGTTTCTTTTGTTTTCGCCACTTGTGTACATATAAGAACACTGCAGTCAGCGCCGCAGATAGCAACGCACACTTCAATGGGACGACGCGGGATTCATGTTCGCCGTCCTGTATTCTGACAGTTGAAGGGATTAAAAATACATGATTCTGTCTGTTTTTGCCACTGCTGCTTCAGCGACCTTCTACAAGACTAATAAATACATGATGTAACGTCATAAAAATCCACTTACTGTCACAAAACAGATGCTTTTATCCCATCAACAAGTAAACAAAATGTGTGTGTTTGTGGGAAACAGGTGGAGCTCCACTCATTGAAAGACAACATCACAGGGTTTTTTTTTTTTTTTTTTGGAAAAAGGGAATGCATAAATAATGTATGAAAGTGTAAAATATGTTAACAATTTCATCAAGTCTGGTATTCAGAAACTTTAGAAATTTGTCACAAACAACCCAAGTCTGTGTTAATGGGTCTTTGGAAACCATGACATGGTTGAGTGATCAAGTGTGATTGTGTTAAATAGTAGAATAAAGAACCATCTGTGGATCATAAATGAAGTAGTGATGCATGAAGTGTAAGTACTGCATTTTAGTATCCTGTAAAATATGCATCCCAGTATACCATGTTAGGATCTGGGCCTTTTCCTATAGGGGCGTATAATGCAAATCTGTGCATTATCGACTCAAGGTGCTTCTACTGTACACTGTCTACACACTGTCTAGTTGGATATCAGTGGAAGCCAACATGTTGTGGGTCAGTGACCTGCAAGACATTGAATTATAGTCTGTCCTCCATCTGAGCAACCCCCCCCCAATCATCATATTGTGTGAAAATGATGTAATGGAGTAAGGCCTGTGTGATGGCCTGCCTCCATAGCCAACATAATGGTGTTGTTTGGTTTGTTCCTTAGTTTTGTTTGATTCACACACACAGACTGGATTCACCCAAATATGCATTATATTACTGATATCCAGGGTTGTGATTTGTTGGGGAGG
>JAPTYQ010000003.1:16569222-16580582 GCA_029814465.1 Ostorhinchus cyanosoma
TTTTTGTTGTTTTCATTATATTTATCCAAACAAATGCACCTTTATTTGTACCAGGCATTAAAATGAACAAGAAATTGAAGAAAACAAGAGGTAGTTTAATTTTTTTTTTTCTGTGACTATATTTATATTTGAAAGCACTCGGATAGTAAAACTGCATAAGGCTGTTTGACCTTGAAAAAGTAGGTCAAGGTCATCTATTTTCAATAGGCTTCTGCTCCAGATATCTCAATGCATTCTTCAAATAATGCGATTGTGGTGTTGAATGGATAGATTCAGATTCAAAATGGATGTCATTCCAGTATATAAAACACACAAAAACGAAACGCTGTACTCAGGTCGCGATTGTCAGCAGCATTTAGTAAAATGCAGATGGACAGACGCACAAACAGACGACAAAATGACTACAATACCACTTTGGCCTGAAGTTAAAGTTAACGGATAAACACAATCTGCAGACCCAAAACATCTATCTGAATAGTTTGAAAATACTGTGAATAGTGTAGTTTGTTCCCACTGTATGAAGGAGCACAGGCAAAAGAACATATAGTTTGTGTTTTGAATGGTTTTGATGATTTCATTTATTTATTTGTGCCAAATAAAGGAAGCAAAACACCCAAGCCTGTTGAAAAGTCACAGTGCAGGCAGAGGTCGAGTGCATCTGAAAGACTAGGGCTATGAAAACAGAAACTTTCCTGCAGGCGATTTGCAAACACACAACACAGGTTGTCAAGTGGCTGAATTTGAGATGTTTCGTTGCAAATGTTCGGTATCGTATACGGGGAAACCTTCATCTGAGCCACCGATGAACAAACTGGTGCTTTACTTACTGAGGTGAACACGGTGAGGTAAATGTGTTTTCATTTAATTCAACACGCTGCTGGAGAGGTGAATTTTACAAGGGAATATTTTGTTGTGTTCAATGCATGAAATGGTTTCTCTCAATGTCAACATGAGTGTTTCATTTGCTTTTTACTGATTCTTTTGTACGATGTACAATTTAGTTAATGGTTTGATGTTGAAGTGCTTACAAAAGTGAGTACATTTCAATTACATCATGTAGATCAAGTATTTCATTTCCTTGTGTCTGGACTGGCAGGAGCTAATTACCTACCTTTACTACCTTTTATTTCTTTGAGTTTTTGTTATTTATGAACATTATATCTGCACCTAAAAGGAGAATTTTATTTCATTTTCTTTAGGATACATTTAGCTTTAGCTGGATTCAATTATGAGAAGAAACTTTGAAAGACCCTCCACAGTTTTCCACTACTGAAGCAAGGTTATATTCACAAACTTCTTTGCTTTTTTGTTCTTCAAATAAATATATTATACTTAATTATCTGAGTAACTTGAAATAATAATTCCATTATCCTCTTTTTTTTATAGTGTTATTAATTATGAGTCACCCATTAGTATTTTATTGCTTTTTTTTGTGGACAATACATGAATCTGCATAATGCAATGTTTGGAGGAGTGAATTTAATCATTAACTATTCTGTTAGGGATGCAGTCAGGGAATGTGCACGCTATCATGCAAATGAAGACAACTTTCATCTAATAAATACACAACAGAAAGATGATGAAAAGCTAAGGAGGTAACAAACAACTCATATATTATGCTCTCTGTCTAGGCTCCGACTGAATGCCATAAAAGTTTATTGTGTATGTGAATCTTTTAATATGTAAATAACAGGACAAATAAGGGGATGGAAAAAAAAAATTAAAAAATTCACCTTGCCTTTTTCGTTCTGCAGGGGACATAAAGTAAGGCATGCTGCCTTGGTCTTGCAGGAAATAAATGCGCTTGGGATTTATCGACACACTGGCTGTTATAAGCCTACTGTCACACTCCAGCAGTTACCCATGGCGGATTTAAGACTCCAGGAAGAAGAAACACTCTTAGTCTCCATCTCAGTCTCGTTGCCTTTTCTTTTGCACCCCGCTGCAAGTACTTTTATGCCACTGCAGCTGATTCTTACTCAAATGTGGTCAAGTGGAACTGGAAAGGCATTTTGTAACGCACATTTAAAAAAAAAAAGTTGTTTTAATGGAAGTATCTACATCTGTGCCAGCCGACCTATAATTCAGTTGATGGTAACACACTTGGAACAGAGCCACAATTCCTTTCTGGCCCTCTGTTTGTCCCATGTGCACAGCTGCCTTTAAATTGCATTTTGTTTATATGATGGTAAAATATTCATAGAGAAAAATAGCTGTGGAAGCTGTCCATATAATTCCTCATAAACCGATATCTAAATCCATCATACACTCATGCACACAAACACACTCATATTACCATGCAATGAGAGCTGACACCCTCAAGGGCATAACGAAATGAATGACAGCAGCACCCGGATGTGTCTGTCTTACACCAAACATTTTGCTGAAACGCCAACAGATACGCACACAAATACCTGGACGCTCAAGACACATGTACACACACGCGCACACGCATTCACGCGACTCCCAGATGGACGCTGTGGTTTGGGGAGTCAGTATCGATCGGCACTCGTCAGCATGTCCTCTATAACGAGCACTGTCCCCGAAAGCACTGCAGCAAACCTGTTAGGTCGAGACACAAAGAAAAATAGTGGGAGAGAGAGAGAGAGAGACAGCGGCGTACCTGTGTAGACGGAACAACAGGCTGACAGGTGAAGCCTACTCAATGTGAGTGACTGCTGAACACAAACAAATGCCCGACAGAATCATCCAAAAATGGCCGCCTGCGAATGAATTGGCACAAACCTTTCTAATTTGTTTTTCGACTTTTACTCAATTTTTTTTTTAGCTTCTTTTCATTGCAAAGCCTGCTTGAAGATTATGAGCAAGGGCAGAATGGCTGCAACCGAAGTGCAAGCCTGATGATAATGATGTAGTATCTAGCCACCCGGCTAACGAGAGCCCAGATCCACCCTGAGTCTGCCTGCTATGCAAATTTCTCACACATGAGCAATGAATCAAAGGCATAGCAAACCAATGTTTCTCTTCGCAGCACTTTAGCAAAGCCATCATTCACAAAGGACACGCCAAAGGCAAGCACGCTCTAGCAACAAGCACGCATGCATATGTATACACGCCAAGAAAAGTGGGTGCACTAACTTTAGGAGCTGCCCTACAACATGTCAAAACAGTTTTTCTGCTACTAAGAAAAATGCTAGCGGTATTAATACTTATTGAAGCTAATAGAATCCATGTGCATAAGTCTGTGTACGCCTCGTTTTTCTGTTGGTGTATTACTTCACAGCAGAATGGCCTCTTACACAGAGTCCACAATAACAAGGCTCCCGAGACAAATTCCTCTAAGTTGATGTTCTTGGCAGTGAAACACAGAGACATATGACAGATCTTTCCTCCCTCGCCACTCTGACCTTGTGGCACCCCGGTGTTCCCGCAGTATGAATTTTTAATGCTCAACAAATAAGTTGTTTCTTTGGCGCCAAGATGAAAAGTGAGAGATCTAACAGACAAAGCTTTAATTGATGGATCGAGGCATGCACAGATGCTCACAAATACAGAAGCATTTTCATGTCACTGTATATCCTTCATTCTTTCTTTTTTGTCTGCTCCTCTCTCTCTCTCTCTTTCTCTCTCTCTCTCTCTCTCTCTCTCTCTCTCTCTCGGTCCTCTCATTATCTTGTTGCTCTGTCAGGCTGTAGGTTTGCCTCTAGGGTGTTGAACTGGCAGAAGTAACAGTATGACAGTAATTTGCTGGAATGGAAGGTTAGACTGGCTCACCTTGCTTTTTAGACGTTGTTATACGGGCCAAATGGCAGACCTTTAACACTGCATTTAATTATGAAACACATGTAGCAGAGGTTTTCTTTTTTGTAACTAGATTTATGTCTTAATCAAATGATTACACCGGCATATGGGGTTAATTTTAACACATGAGCAATTAAAACAGCACAGATTTATGCTTATTTGAGGAAAAACATGCAGTGAATTCATATAAAAGTAGACAACAAATGCCTATGCTCGAGTACGAACATGTCATACAAGCACACACACAAACATACAGTGACAGGCTTTTAAGCCTTTGTCAGATTAATAGCCACTTTCTCTCTGTGGTCAATAAATGCTTCAGGGAGTTCCCTAAAGGCTGCAGGGTAGCTCCCTGTGTGAGGGTGTGTATGTACCTGCGTCTGTGTGTATGTGCGCTTCTAACAGGCCTCATGGGTCAACCTGTCACCACAAAGATGGCTAAGCAGTTGGTTGGCCAGCGGGAAATCAATGTAAGGTGATGAGGCTTCTGTGTGCGTGAGTGTTGGTGTGTGTCTGTCTGTCAGTGTGTTTTATGTATACCTGGGTTCTTCTGTGTCTTTCAGCACAGTGCTAATTTGGACTGAGAAAAAAATACCCAAACAAGAAAAACTTGAGCAGACTGCAAAGAATTGATTGATTCATGCTTGACAACTCTGAGGTATAAATAAAAGTGTACCACTTTAGCCTAATTATTTTAGTTCCAAATGGCAATATAGGTGTTAATCAAGTGGCAGCGTCTAGAGCAGGGGTCACTAACCCTGGTCTTCAAGAGCCACTATCCTGCATGTTTTAGATGTATCCCCGTTTCCACACACCGGTTTCAAATCATAAGCCTATCATCAAATTCTGCAGAAGCCTGATAATGACCATCAGTTGTGTTGGAAGAGGGAAACATCTAAAACTGGCAGGCCAGTGTCTCTTGTGGACCAGGATTTGTGACCCCTGGTCTTGAGAGTGTGACATAACTTGGAGATTCATGAATGAAACGAGCAACTACTACCAGAGCCAGCAGTTTGTGATTTCTCCTTCTGACCAAAAAGCAAAAGGATGGAAGTAATGCTGTATTTCTGCTATGTGGTACTGACTCGACTCAACTCTGCCTTTTTATATTTCCATTATGAAAAATTACCTGGAATCTGGTACCCGGTACTAGTTTTTTGGTATCACCTCCGTTGAGGTTCCAAGCGATACTAAAACGTGATGTGTAAACACTGCAGACCTCTGATTGGTTAGACAGTTGTGTCTGTGACCCGTGGTTTACAAAAAACAGATGCACAAGGTGACAGTAAATATATCATTAGGTTAATCCACATGATGACAGCCCAAAAAACTACACCACAGTCGGTCGAGGAAATTCAGCCTTTGGTGGCCGACGTAAAAATTCAGCATGAGCTTAACGAGAGCGAGTTTACCAGGAACTCTCTGTGCAGACGACACGAAAGTAATGCACCGCATCACTGTAAGATGACCAGGTGCGCCAAAGCCGGTAGGATCCTGTCATGAAAATGGTCTCCAGGAGTAGTACCTGGTACCCGAGTCCAGTCAAGCCGGTTCCATGTAGTGGAAATGTGACATAAGAGAGTCCAAGTGGAGAGAGGTGAGCTCAGATGGAGAACCTCATCATGTCAGTTACAGTCTTTTGAGTGGAATCAGTCAATGAAGATTCCAATTAAACTATCTTTGAGGGAACAAAAAATGTGTTTTATTAAATAAACCATAACTCCTAGAGTCCAACGTGGCAGACAAGTGAGCTGTCAAACCAAACCATCAGTCAAAGCCTAATGTAACAGACATCCAAGCCTTCTATTTTACCTGACATCTAATTAACAGAGGAAAAATGAAAGATGGGCCAACAGGTCACTTACTGGAGGCTCCAAATAAAACAAATGAGACCAGAATGACTCATGAAAATAAGAAACTTTAGATACTTCATTTTGGAGGTCGTTTGAGGTCACAGGTTCCCATAGTCATCCCCAACAGATGTCCATGAATAATTTTTCAGGTGAAATAAATGTGTTTATAGCCTGATATGAAAAAGTATAGTATATTGCTAATCATGGCTAATGTTAATGTATGCAAATGTATTAGGACTGAAAGTTATACATATTATAGTAACACACACCAGTTAGCCTTCTAAGGAGTATTTTTCTTTATAGTTTATATGCAGTTTATATTAGTGTTATCAAACACACGTCTGTTTTCATTTGGTTAGTAGTCATTATCGTAGATAGGGCTGCCTAACTGAGTTTAACAGCATTTCCTGGTTAGTATTATATTGTGTTGTGTTGAAGTTGAGTTTTCAATAAGTTTGCTTTAGCCTTAGAATTAGCTTTGTGACTTGACCCCTCACTCTTCCATTAGTCAATACTTGGTATTCCCGCATATAGCGCTTTGATAGAATTTTAACCCTTTCATGCATGAATTATGAGCACCATAGTCAAGAATAGTTTTTTTCCTTGGGTGATTTTATTCCTTTTTCGACAAGAAAAAAAAAATTAAAAAATGTAAAACCAATCATCAGAAAGTGATATACTGTGAAAACTATGAAAATAAACATTTTTAATGTTGCTAATCTGATGTTTCCTCACATTTTTATCATACTGTAATGCTAGTTAGTACTCACTTCACACAGATGAATTGCAAAAAAAAAAAAAAAAAAACCTTTTAACAATGCTGTTAATTACAGTCTAATAACAATTTGCAATTGGTTTACACTGAAACATGTTCCTGCAGATCAGGTTTATCAAGAACAGAAAAGTTACAGTTATGGAATGGATTACAGTGTTTGTAATGATGTTTAAGCATCCACTGCGTTAGCTGATATGCAACTAAAGCAACAAAACCTATGAATATACAAGAGGACCGCTGTAGAATAGCTGTCTGCTGTAGTGACCACTGTGCATGAAAGGGTTAATACAATATTTACTATTTTAACACATTGGTTTCTGCTTTCACTAAGTTAGTTGTAGCATTAGCTTGACCAGTTTTACCCATTTACCACTTTTTTCCTACGATGTTACACCCTCTTGTCCACATATGGTCACTTCAGGCTCCAAAACAGCAAGAGGGTGAAATTAGAGGCTTTAGAATGTCAGCCCACTGAGAAATGGGTGACGTCAGAATTCATCTGTTAGCTTTTACCCAGTCTGTGGCGCTCATTAGTGGAGATTCAGATTCAGATGTGAAGACATAATGGAGCCTCAGGACTTGTGTGCCTCTCACGGCCACAGGTCACATCTAGAATACCTGGCCTATAAAAGGCACTGAGGAATGGCCTTTATATTACAGTGACAGCTCATGGTGGCAGCGGTGGTGATAGTGGGATCTAAGGCCATGCATGTCCTGATGCAATGCGGGTTGGAGATTATAAGACTGGGAAGCACTGGAGCTTTCCTGCTTTTCCTTGCTCGGGGGATGGTTGCAGCTCCAGCTCGCTTCTCCGTTAGTGAACCCTGGTCATTTAAACGAGCCCCAGTGGTCCTCATTACCCTTTCCCTGGGCACACACAGATATAGTCACACACACACAGACACACATTCATGAACGTGCACCACTCAGAGTCACATGGAAAAAATATATTCGGACACATACAACTGTTGGTTTTGATAGAGCGCAACAGGGATGGGCACTAGTCACATACTTTGCTTGGACTGCTGTCCTGTCTCCTGTCAACCCTTGGCTTAAGTGGTTATTACCACAGTGATGGGTGTAATGATGCTTTGAACGCCCTAGGGTTCACACACACACACACACCGACGCTCTGCAAACATAGCCTTTTATATATGATCTAAGTCGAAACTGATCTCATAATATTCGATTTCCATTGATGAAAACACTTGAGTGCACTTAGTCAGCTGTGCAAATTGCGAATGATTATTTCAGATATGGCTTTTATGCATTTTTTTTTTTTTTTTTTTTACGCAAGCATCATCAGAGTTCATTTACTAATTCAAGTACTTAAGTGCAGCTATTTGAGCCCCCTCTCTATGTAATCATTGCTTAAGGTAAGCTCACTCAAGTACGTACGTCCTTCTTTCTTGAGTCTCTTTCTGCTTCCTCTTTTCTTCCATTTCCACACTTGAGTTTATTTGAGTTATTTGGTTCTCCCTTATGTCGTTCTTGTCATGTCAACATGTCAACTACACCGTCACCCACACAAAGAAGGATCTCCTGTGGGATGAGGGAACAGAACGAAAGCGTGACTCGTCGCAGCTTCAAGCTCATCTTCCTTTCCATTTCTCTGTGTGTTTTCATTTCTCTTATGATCTCTTGCTCCAGTGGAGACCACCTATGGAGCTTGAGATAGACCTGCCGTTTTATTGCTTTGCCTGTGTTGCCTTGTGTACTTGTGCTTGTCTGTGTGTGTGATATAGAGCACTGTTTGAAGCACTCAAGTGAATTCATAGTACCAGGGTCAGAGAGACAATGATATAAGGCAACAGTGGGGTGCGAATGTTTTTAGGCAGCGCTCTTCAACTCTTAAGATTTTGTAAGGAAATGTGATTGAAAGACTTTCCTTGATGCACCACAACGCAAGCCTGATAGTACATATGTTGCATCATGCTCTCTTTTTTCTTGTACCAATACCATGAAACACTTCATGTTCAAAGGCTGTAAGTTAAAAATCCAAGACAGGTTCATGCTGTCTATAGCTTCAAGATGATCTCTATAACTTTAACACCCCTGAAGGGATTTGGTCTGTCTGAACTTGTCTTTTTTTTCTGTTTCTCAAAGAAAGCTCAATGTTCGTTGTCACTGAGTGGGGTGTGATCTCTCCAAGGTGTCATAGAAATAGTGTAGATGACCTTCCATTTCAGAGTCTTGCACAGATGCCCCATTTAGCAGGATTTGCTTCTCATCACATATCTACAAAAAGAGAGTCCTCCTCCCTGGAGAGTTCACCAAAAAAGCCCTCTTGTGGCGTAGTTAATCAATGTGACTATTGGTTGCGAGTAATCAAGTGATTAATCAGCGCGACACTCAGCTGACGCAGGAATTTCTTGAGCAAGACTTATGGATAGTGAAAGAGACGGAATAGAGAGGCAACGGTGAGGTAGACCCACACGAGAGAGCTGGTAAACAACAAATAAATTTAACACAACAGAAAGTAATTCAGAATGAGGAAACGCCGGATGCTTGCTCTCAAAGAACGACAACCACTACGCAAAATAGACAAAAGAGGTACTAATCAAGGTGACATTTCCAACACCCCCCGAAACAGAGATACTGTTGGTGTTGATGCAGTCTTTTGTTTCATGCTGCAATGCAATTTTGTGCTCCTTTGCTACAACGCACAGCATGAAAACAATAATGCTCATTTTCAGCTTTCCAAACTCAGCCGCAACAAAACCTAGGTGTTAGCGCAACACAGAGAAGACGGTGTAAACGCAACACGACAAGAGAGATAAAGCTCCATTCACCTAAACTAAAGATGGGAATTTCGATTAGATGATGCAACGTGTTGTCGCTGTTTTTGGATTCACATTCTTGCATCATTTTTGTTCTAAACGGCATCATTAAAAAAGCAAAAGCAGTTGACGGGCTGTTCATGTTGCATCGATCGGCAGTCAAGATCATACCTTAAATGTGAAGTTTAGCCCACACCATCTATTCTTTTCCCAGTGGTAGCCATTAAAGTACCCCACTGTTACATTCAAGCATTTCTGGTAGAACTTTAGTTCAAAGCA
This sequence comes from Ostorhinchus cyanosoma, assembly GCA_029814465.1. Classification (NCBI taxonomy): domain Eukaryota; kingdom Metazoa; phylum Chordata; class Actinopteri; order Kurtiformes; family Apogonidae; genus Ostorhinchus; species Ostorhinchus cyanosoma. The sequence continues at coordinate 16,578,672 of JAPTYQ010000003.1, forward strand.
GCATAGTCAGATTTGTTCTTTCTTTTCCCTTTACTTGTTTTTCATCTACTGCAAAAAAATCTGCCATCGGTATAGTAAGAATGATGAGACAAAGTTAATCCTGTAGCCAACAGTAGTCTTTGAAACATGTGACTGTGGCAGAGCTGTCTCCGGTGTGATTTTGTCTCTCATTATATTCTAGCTAGTTATTCTATTTTCTTGTTTTTGTAAATAACAGCCATTTTCTTACAAACATCACATTAGGAAAACCGAGAAAGCACCAAATGACGAGATGTGCTTTGATTTGTTTGAAAATTCTTCGTAAATTAAGCAGTTTCGCAATTCACTGCGGTGTTATTGACCGTTTCCTTTACTTTGAAAGGTATTGTATCAGAATAGTCTCGTACTATTATTCTGCAGAGTGCATTGTTTCAGGGTTGTAGAAGATGCCCATGAAGACAGAGATGAAGAGGGGAGGAGTGGGAGGTGAGAAAAGGCCTGAAGAAGTGATTTTTTCATTCAGAGGCACCTAGCATTTCCACTTTCATTGTCTGAGGTATGAATGTTCGAGGGGCGGCAGAAGAAGAATCAAGTTATTGAGCAGAGGGGTAAAGGAGACGAGGAGTGGGTCAAGGGAGCTGACAGGAGGGGGGTGGGGGGGTGAAAAGCTGCAGAGACTCATGATAGCGAGAAGGCCATGATGGCAATAGAAACTAGCAGATATGAAGCAAGCAGGTGTGAGAGTGACTGATGATATTGTGGAAGATAGTGTGGTTGGTGTTGCACATTTATGCCTTGAAGGGACAGGAATGTGATAGCTGACGGTTTATTCTTTTCCCTTTCTTTTTTCTTTTAAAAAAAATAAACACGAGCCATGATGGGAAAGTTCTAAGTGCGCTGGATTCCATTTATGTAACTTATTTACATAGAAACTTCATAGCATCACATCAGACTGCTGTACGTCCGATTACAGTCTTTTGTACAGTTCAGTGTAAAATCAACAAATATGTTGTTTATAATTGTTCCTCTTCCAGGTTGAAAAAAATGTCCTGAAGTCTGAAGAGTTCTGTTTTTTTGGATCTTATCAAAATCAACCTTTTAGACAAACACAATTCTAACTACTACTACAGTACAATGTAGCATACACATTAACAGTAATATTAACCCTTTAAGTGCCAAAGTTGCAATATTACAAGTAAAGTAAGTGAATGAAACAGACAACTGTTTGATATCAATATTGAAAAAACAAAAAAACAAAAAAAAGCCTCTGGTACTCAAAGGAGTCATACAAAACAAGTAACTGTAAAATACTAACAAGAATCATTTTGAGTGGATGATTTTCATGCTTTCCATTCATTTTTACATTTTTTTTTCTGATAAAACTGTATTTTGACAGAGCTTTTTCTTGTCCTGGAGTTTTTTCACAGCATCACCAGAAATGGAATGAATCAACATAAATCCATTACTCATGACATGATAGTTAACTTATGCCCCTGACCCAAACCAAAATGATTATTAAAAAAAAAACCTGACCATCCACAGAGTGACTATACCACAAGTACACATATTTATTTCTTTAATTATTAGGACATCTTAACACATTTTTCACAGTTTACTTACTATATTCAACAGTCGGGTTGAAACAATAAGAAACATTAGTTCTGAGTCTCTATAGAGCAAAACATAAATCTTCTCCAACCTGCACCAAAATAAAAATTACTCAGCTTTTGATAATAGAACTCCACTTCACTCTTCTACTAATTGACTATTTATTAACAGCCTTAATTAGTACTTTTACTTAAAGTTGCAGAAGCTGAACTCAAAGGTAAAAAATGTATTAATTCTGAGTCCCCCCCAAAAAAAGTGTGTGTGTCTGTGTGTGTGTGTGTGTGTGTGTGTGTGTGTGTGGTGTGTGTGTGTGTGTGTGTGTGT
>JAPTYQ010000003.1:16580682-16595196 GCA_029814465.1 Ostorhinchus cyanosoma
ATACAAACATCATAATTCTTGTAAATAAAGTGTGTATTCTTTTGGCTGCTCTCTCTCTCCTTTCAGTCCAGCTCCACATATTAAATAGATGGAGTGGACTTCAATCATATCTGGAACATCACTTGTGATAGGTAACTATAGCTGTCAATCATGTATTTAACCCTCCTATGTTTCTGATAACACTCTTGGCAAGCTAAAGTCTGTGTGTCATGAGTAGATCTTTTACACTCTGATACACCCAAGGAGAAAACTCTCATGTCCTTTCAGATCACACTTGAGTCCCAGATGCTGGAGTGTAATTATGGATTTTTTTTTTTTGCCTCGTGATGCTAAAACCTACCAACACTACAGTTTTCAGATGATGATTTGACTATTTATTCCACCACTGGTTAAAATCCATGCAATATCAAACATCTACAATGCACAGAAATCAGTATATAATAACAACTTTAATCCGCTATAGTATCATTTACAATACAGCTAACTGTTTCAGGAAAAATATCACACTACAGGAATGAAAAATGAAAAATGCAAAGAATCTTTTGTCCCTGTACCTGCAGATACTACGTCATTAATCTCATTCTTTCTGTACTTCTCTGATTTATCAAAATATGTGTTTTGCTGCTCTTTATTATATAGTGTTTTCTTTTTTAGTGTCTGTCACAACAGTTGATTTTCTATATTTTTTTAATAATAGTATGCCAAAATCTACAGGCGTACGGCAGATGGGGAAAAGCCGTACTGGCCAGTGATAATGATATCACGTCTGCTCCTATCATTAATGACTGGAAAGGCAAAGAAGGACACATACCACTGTTTTTATTTGACTTTTGCAACATTTATCTTATTCATTTTCGTAGCAGCTCTGTCATTTCTAGCTGAGATTTCTCATTTTCCAGGCATACACACTGGTGCACATGCTCATTCAGACCTCATGCATGCACACACCCACACAGGCTTCGCTCAGTTTGAGTAGCAGTACAGAAATCTAGGACAGTCTTATTTTTTTATGATTCAACTTTGGCTAATTTAGCTAAGCATAGTGTTCTCAAAATGAGGGGTGTTGAAATTCCCACAGCAAAAAGCAGCCTCGTACATATTACACAACATTCCTCCATGGGAAAAGGCTCCAGTCTTATTAGCCCGGCTAAACTACATGGGTGAAATGAACTCTTTAGCATGGAGGTCCCTTCATTGTGCACCAAAACACTGCTCTCTGGAACAGTCTTGTGACCTTACTGTTCTAGGCTATTTATGCAGGTGCTCGCTGCTCACAACGCTTTTTCTCTCCTTGGACTAAATCATCTGGTACATTTTGTAGTGGATCAAAACAGATGAAGAACAAGCACCTCATTGCAAGAACTGCTGAGGCCACGGTAGTCCTTGAGAACCGTATAAATGAATATGGTCTGTGCAAGCCATATATATATATGTGTGCGTGTGTGTGTGTGCGTGTGTGAAGTCCACACTGAGTAGGAGTGTATTTCATTAGAGGTCAAGGCCGTGTCTTTGCTATCTACAGATTGGTGACAAGCCTAATGGGGGTGGGCTCTTCCAGGATGACAATGACCCCATCCATAGGCGATGAGGGCGCACGGAATGGTTTGATGAGTATGAAAATGGTGTGAGTCATATGTGCTGGCCTTCACAGTCACACTAGACATCTATGAGAACATTTGGCTTCACACTCTGCTCTCCACCACCATAATTTCCCAGTTTGGGATAAATAAAGTACATCTATCTGTCTGTCTGTACGTACGTCCATCTGTACAGATATTATTTTCAATTACTTATACTGAAAATAAGAAATGTTGACTCTCAGCAGGTGTTTTCTTGCTTTGTTTTCTTGTTTTATAACTAATATGTTTGTAGTTAAGTAATAAGTATTTTTTTCTTTAACATCCACAAATCCAATTTTCAGATCCTCAATGCAGACAAAGTCTTGCACGCTTGGACATAAAATATAAATAGACACATGTCTTTCTGTCTGTCTGTCGTCAGGAATAGATCGATCGATCTATTCCTAATATTAAAGGTGTTCTTATAGTTTTAAGAGCAGATCACCTTTCACTACTACCAAATCACCACATCTACCAGTCAACAAAAAAGGTGTGAGGATTATTAACAATGCTTTTTGGCATCATCATTTAATTAAATTTTTTTTTTTAAACCTAACCACCACTCTGAAAAAACTGTTCCTTTATCTTGCCCTACTTTACATACATATATTGCTCAGCCCAGATTTTAGCAACAGACTAGATACAATACAATAATGAATCACCTTGATTATGAATATTTTTATGTGTGATTAGTGTTGTCAGTAGCTGATCCATTATCTGTAATAAGTGTTGAGACCCATCACAGTTTGGTAGATTAATATCATGAACTGCATATCAACGAATGACAAACAAGAAACATCACGAGTTCAGCAGTAAAAATCACTCTTCTCTGCTCAGAACTGTCTCATGCTTCTATTTGTCATTATTTCTGTCCTTTGGATCTGAATGTCATTTTTTGTGACAGAACATCCTGATAATACTTAATAAAAAGTCTTAGCTTTTATTTTGTTTCCTGTTTCCTACTGTGTTTACTGTTCACCATCTCTCCTTCATAAGTGGAAAGGGGTTAAAGTGGGCCTGGTGAGACACTTTTCATTTACAATATCCTTAAAAGCCCATTGAAATTGGTCAATACACACCATCGTGGTAAAAAATTGGTATTTTGGCAGAGATAGGATGGATCGGATCATGACTCTGACATATTTGCTCTAATGTCAAAACTCTTCTATCTCTTCTATCATTTCAACAAGTATTTTAGAATAGATATAATCAAAATAGCATCTTTAATTCAACAGACTTTTCTTAGTGTTTATATTTTTGCAGTATAGTGCAAATATGTTAGTGCAGTTGTATTAATGTTTCAGTAGTTTGATGCAAATGAGCTATGTTCTGACTTGGTGACAAAAACATCTAAAATAAATAAAAAAGCTTAAATGATTTAATTCAGCCGGAAAAAATATAAGGTAAACACACACACACACACACACACACACACACACACACACACACACACATACATATATTATATTCCGTGTAGACTCCAATTTCTAATGACAGTGAGTTTCTTTCTACCACTTCAGTAACTCACTTCATGTGGTCTCACTACTATGAATAAGAATGAAAGTGTTTTGTCTCCAAACTGAACATTTACGGATTTAAGATATGTGAAATATGTAAGACAATATTATGACATTTTTATAAGGATTTGTTGAACATTTGAGTGAGTGCATATGACACGTGGCCCCTGTTTACACTTCCACAGCTTAGATAAAGACAGAGATCCTGATCCTGAAAAAATCAAAAACAAACAAAAAAAAAACCCATCCACATTCCTAGTCAGATAAAGAATCACAGTGCTACTAAAAAAAAATCATGAACGAAGATATCAGCAGGTTTTTGGATTTGAGCAAACATTAAAAAGCTGACCTTTGCAAGAAGGTGTTTGAGGGAAAAGAGGAAAGCTGGATTCACACGGCGGAAGGAACAGCACCCATAGGAAACTATGACAAACCCCTATTTTTAAAGTGTATGTACGTCTGCATGTAAACAGGAATACAAGGTGTTTCATTAGTTATATGAACACCTTATGGTGGCTTTTTCAGAATAAGTGAAAAAATAGTTATGTCATGGTCTTGTAAATGTAGTAACTAACAGCAGAGATTATTGCTGAAATAACCGGACACCAACGTGTTTCATACTCATAATGTGGGGCGCCGTAAAGTGAGGTGAACATGGTATATTCATGGGGCCAGCATTTCCAGGGGACCCAGTGGATATGGATTTGAAATTGTGAAAATTTTGTGTAAGCTCCGAAGTAAAAGGAGGAGTCGGGCGTACAAGGTTAAGTTTCGATTTCACGGCAGTTGCAGTTGTTACAGCACTTATGAAACACCCCCCACTCCGACGACACATTTCTAAATAATTTATTGTCTAAAGGGCCCACAATGTTTATTTTTCAGGGGGTCCCACAATTGGTAGCGGCACCCCAGCTCATAATCATAGCATAATAGTACCACAGTCTCATAATATTTTGAATATATGTCAATTAGTTGAAATTAGGTGGAAAAATCTTAGATTTTTTGTGTTTTTTCTCCATGACAAACCCAGTCATATCATTTGCTTGTATATATTTCCTTTACATGCTGTTATTGCTTCACCCAATTTGATGGTTATTGGATCCCACAACAGGCTGAACCAGCCAATGTAGCATCTGCATACGTCTACGCACCAAAACGCCATATAACACAATATCTTTGGGAGGAACAGTTTTCCATCCCTCCAGCAGAGCATCCATCTGTCCCTCCATCCACCCATCCCTCCAGCCCATCATTTTCTTTTACCATCAATAAAGTTCATGAGCACAAAATTATGATTCCATTGTTATATTTATCGAATGATCTATATTCCTGTGGTGATATTTCTTTTCTTTAGCTCAAGGGAAACTATTTGGCATTCGACAATGCAAGATTCATGTTTGTTCATGCCAGATACTAAACTAATATCTGCCAATGAAACAAGAGTTACTGTGAATAAGAGTGTTTGTGATTAATGCATCATGTCATAGAAGCTTTTCAAAGCAGGAGGCCCAAAGTGCAGCTCTACCAAGTTGTAGAAGCAAATCTGACTCTTCTTTTAGTTTCTTGATTCTACTTTTAACCTCTTCTAAAATGAATAGACCTCAAAGAATATTTTACGAGCTGTGTGTAGAATATTCCTTTACATCTATTTATTTTACACAAGTTAAAAAAAAAAAAAACAGAATTAGAGGAAGGCAAACATAACCGACTTTGCTGGTATTTGACCTCTAGTTCAATAAACACCTAATATTAACTAATGCCTCTTAGAGAAAATATGAAAAACTGAACTGAAGAAGGTTTTCTTTATGAAAAGTATTAGTCTTCAAAAAGTCATTCCAATGATCTACTATGGGTTCAGTCTATTTTATATGATCCAACCTCTGATCCTCTTAACCCATAAAGACCCAAACATCCACCCTGGACCAAAACCATCTACTGATCTAAAATGTTTAATACCTGTTGATCCACTAATCCTATCAATGCATGTCAGTAATTTGTGTAAAATGCAATTATTCATCTTTTCGTGGTCATCAGATATGACCCATTTGGACATTCAGAGGCTCCATTGTCAAAACGCATGGAGTTGGATCAATGACAGTGGATGGAGACACTGAGTTTATATTCAATTAATGAGACATTTTGCTGAGAAAGTCACTTTTTCTCAGAGCTTTTATAAACATCTACAAGATCAGTGGATTAAATATAGAAAAATACATGATTTTTACTGAAGAAGCATAAAATAAAGAGGATAATGTTACAATAAACAGTGATAAATCACTTAAGAAAGGGTAAATATACAGATATAAACTTTATTTGCCAACTCCCACAAAAGTAGCACTGGGTCTTTATGGGTTAAAATCTGTCGATAAGGAGTTCCACGTTCCCTGAACACAGACAGAAGACCATCAGAAGAATTTAATGTCAAGAAACTGACTATATCGAATCATTATACAGTCAGACTTGGCAGAAATAGAATAAACCTGAGCAATGAGAGAAGGAAAAAAAACACTCTGGTGAAAGAGTTCATCGCCCACAAACATAAAAATGTAATCTAATAAAAATATCTCAAGGATGTTGAGTTAGAACATAATCAGCAAGAGGTGTTGGCATGCACACATCTGCAGATGGGTGCTAAAAGGTGGGAAGTTATTGTACATCACACCTGCCTGATTTTGATTGGACGTTCCAAGCCAACTGGTTACCAAGCAACTGGAGAATAAGCCACTGATGTTGAAGACAAAAACAGTTAATGCAGTTAATCAGAGCAAGCAGTACCCCTGCAAAGTAAAGCCAGACTGAGACTTTACTAAAGATAGCTTTTAGCATGTCATTGTTATACTTTAACTTCCTAAGACCCAGCTATGTTCCACAGCTTTATCTTAAAAAACAAACAAAAAAACCATTGCAAAGGACTTTCAGAGAATTTTTTTATGTATCTGGAAAAGTGTGTCATTATGATACTGTTGTCCATCAAGAAATTTTTTTCATTAAACATTCAGAAATATGTATTTATACTGAGCCACTTCACAGTACGTCTCAGAACTCTTTTCTATAATTACAAGAACATTATGTTCTTAAAAGTATTCTCAAAATTTGAACTCCCAATTATTCAACTGTCTATCTCAAATATTCCAAACTTACTTTTAGAAGTTTTGTGGGTTTTTGTCAGTCAGGTTCCTTTTTATGACCACCTAGAGGCATCATCTATTAGGAACAAGAAGTTGTATATTATGAAGTGAAATTACAGCGGTGCGTGCGTGCATGCGTGTGTGTGTGTGTGTGTGTGTGTGTGTGTGTGTGTGTGTATTTGTGTGTGCAACAGTCTAATAGAATAACAGAACATAGTGCAACTGTAGAATCAAAAATAAACTCTATTACATGGTTCAGTGGTGCATTACCAGCCTCTATAATGCATAATTGTTGCAGAAAAGCACATACGATGCAACATTCATAGAGCATTCATAAAAACACATTAAACTCACTGGTAACATGATAATGTTTTTTTTTCCCAGCATCCAACCTCCAACTTATTCCAAGTTTCCAGGTATTATACTGTAACTGAAAGATGAGGGTACCCATGCAGAAATCTAGGACACACTCTTGTTTGATGACTCATATGAGTTTTATTTTGGTAGGAGTGGGCGCCTCACATGGGTTCACCCTTCCATCCTATCTAAAACATGAAAAAAAACAACAAAAAAACCCAACATAAAGTAACTGAGTAAGATGTTGGACCACCACATGCTGACAGAACAGCTTCAATGTGTCACTGATTCTACAAAACACACCACTCCACCAAAAGATGATCATTCATTTGATCTTTTGAAGATGCTGTAAACACTGTTATTTCACCTGCTCAAATCTGCAATAACTGTTTGATTGGGTTGAAATTTCATATGTGAGGTTCTGCCTCAGTAAGCCTTTCTGTCAAAAAGGCGAAAGGGTACATTTTAACCCAAACTATGATCATCTTCTTGCCAACACCTGTGTTTTCTTAAGATCCTTCCAAAGTAATATTGATGCCTTAATATATTCCCATCTAAGGAGTAGTGGTTCTGAAGCTTAACTAAGTTGTTTATGTGTATAAATCCAACCAAGAAGTATTGGTGCCAGGAGTTTTGGTGCCTAAACCTAATTCGAAGCTAGTTCTGGTGTCAAACTTTTACTGGTGCCTCAACTTAAACTGCAGCTGAGAATTAAAACAATAATATGTTAATATTATATCTTAATAATAGGCTAAAACAATAGCTCCCAACCATTTTTGGCTCATGACCTCATTTTAACATCACAAATTTCAGGCGACCCCAGATATTCAAACCGTACACATTTTTTTTTTTGGCTAAAATGAGTTTGTTTTTGACCATGTATCCAATAATTTGCCATGCTATGTTGCAAATGAATGTTAATTTTAGACACATTTAGTCTTAAAAATGTATATTATTATGGACGGAGGCAGAAAAGCCAGGTGTCGATTACTGCACAAAGTGAGAATTTGATTTCATGATATGTACAGTCAGTCCAGCTTGCATTTACAAGGAGACAATTAATACTGAACAAACAATAACTCAAACTATGAATTATGAAAGAGCTGCAGCATCTGAAACTGACCACAGTGAACATTTGACAGTGGATTGGGATTGTCTCTCTCAACTCGTCATCTATTTTTTATTATTGAGTTTTGTTTAGTTGTTTTATCAATTACTAGAAATTCCAGGCGACCCCACGTGGGATCCCGACTCCATGGTTGAAAAACATGGGGCTAAAGTGAATATGTTTCCTATGCGTTATGTGGGATCCATTCATCCATAACAATTTCTTCCTCATGTGGACTTGGCTGCTCTTCATGCCACTTCATTTGACTCCCCAAGGCCTTTCTGTCATAAAGTATGTCTACTTCAAGGTCCTAAAGGCTAACTTCTCCCAGTACTGCTCAGACTGGGTGACTGCAAAGGCCATGACATATGATTCACGTCATTTTCTTTCACATCAAAGCATTCGTTGACCCCTCGTGCTCTATGGATGGGGGCATTACCACCCCTAGAAGAGACCGCTCCCATCAGGTTTTTCCTTTAATTTGTCATTTGGCTTGTAATACTGCACTACTACCAAGTGAATGTGTGTCTGTGAATGACTTTGTTTGTCTTTTGTGTGAGTGAAAGTTTCGTGTGCACAGCTCTGTCCTGCTTTCTCGACCCTTCCCTCTGATGAAAGGGAGTTGACAGAGTGGCAGTGAGTGTAAATGTGAGTGTTTGTGTACTCAAGAGAGAGGCCGAGGGCAAAGAGTCAGTGTCTGAGTATCATTTTTTACGCCCCTTCTACCAAGTCAAGAGACAAGGTCCCACTATGCTAGACTCTTCTCATGCTACTCTGTCGTGCTTCATGAAAAACACCTGATAAAGGACACTCTGAGTTGCTTTAGTGTGAGTTAAGTTCCCATGCAAATTCAGATTGTGTGCATGTGTGGGAACTTGCATGAATGGGTTTCACTGCACAGGCAGATGCAGCTAATTGTCCTCAGCAGTCAGATTATTGTTTGCAGATTTCTTAGAAGCAGTACGTGCATTCAGCTGTCATTGTTGATTTCCAGAAACACGCAAATTGAATGCACAAGGCCACGTCTACAAACAAAACCAGATTCCGATTAACTTTCAAATGTGAATGCACAAATACACCGAGCGCCGATTATTTTCTGTAATTATACTATGTTTTAGGTGTAAAATATTATTAGAAAAATATGTAGAGAAAGAGAATGAATAACCGAGGCAAAAGTGATAGAAAAAAGTCGAAAGACAATATGAAAGAGCTAACCACCGAAGAGGCTGAGCAAGTCACAGCAGTCGCCCTTCACCACCGTCTGTGGGCTATGTTCACCTTTCCATCAGACACAAAACTAACCACAGAGTATGGACACTGATTAATAATCCACATCCCACCCTCTGTCCCTCCTTTTTTTGTTCCTTTACAGTGTCAGCATGATGGTGTTGCTATGACAACGTCATGCAACTGTAAGGGTGAATGTGACCAGAAATCGATCTTTTCATGTGACTGCACCATGAATATATCACAGTTCATGTGAAAAGCTCCAAAGCCAATGTTAGTTTAGTAGTTGTGCTCAGATATCTGTGATAGCGAACCAAAGGGTGGGGGGTGGGGTAGGAGATGTGACGAATTGTGATGTAAAGCAACATAAAACATGATAATGGAGATGCTTGGGCATAACCCAGTGTTTTTCAACCATGGGGTTTGGACCCCATGTGGGCTCGCCAGGAATTCAAATAGGGTCACCTCAAATTTCTAATAATTGACACCCCCCCCCCCCAAAAATAAATAAATAAATAAATAAAAAACTGACAAACTATGAGTCTGAAACTGAAGCACTGTGGTACTGTTTATCTGTCAAATATTCATTGTGGCTTTACAAAAGATGTAAGGTGACAGGAACATATATTTTAGAAAATTAGAACATCACTTTTAGAACATTAGACCCACATATGTAAGTGCTGCCCCAGACCCCTGTCCACATCCACATGATCCCTTTGAACATTATTTCTTACATTAGTACCATTACTTCCTGGTACCAAACAAAGCCGGTCCACTCACTGTTCATGCAGAGTTGGACCTTACAGACCCTGGAGACCACATTGGACCTGAGATTGTTGACTCACTGTCCTCACTGTAATTGTTGCTGTCAGTGTCTCGTAATGTATGCAGAAATTACCAAAAATAGTCACTTGCTCGATAATGGGTTAATGGACCACAACACTAAGCAAGAAACTTCCCATACATAAAGATTACTTCTTGTTCTGTACACATGAACTTTCACACTGATGTCTTCCGTTTGTGGAATTTATTTTCTGTTTAATTAGATAAGCAGTACACAACTCCCTCCCAAGGTGACGGGCAACAAGATGTCTAAATCTGGACACATTATGCAAAGATCCCCCTGTAGCGAGGCTATCTTTGCATAATGTATGTCAGACAGAGACAGAGATACAAAGTGCACCGATGCTGGCTTTGCAGTTCAACAGGGGATTAAGCTTATCTCGCATCGATCCATTTAACATCCTACTAGCCATGACTGTAAACACTGACAAGTTTATTCTGAATCCAACATACAGCACAAACATACTAAACCATGGGTATAATTGTCGGTAATTGATCAAGCCAATCCCGAGCAGTAATCTTGCTTGGAATGAATTGCTCAGGCCTCCTTACATTGGTTTCTCCTTGATTGTAGCTATGTAGCGTTGCTTGGAGTGTGCCGGACTGCAAATCTATCTAAATTCACATCTCCCTGTTATTGGAAGAAAATCCGAAGTAGAAGGCAGAGGGTGAGGGGGTGGAGGGCAGAACGATAGACAGAATGACTATGTGGTGTGGGAGTTGGAAGATTTGAAAATATCTAATAAGAGAAAGAAAAATGGGGAAAAAAGACAATTTGAGACTGCGAATGAAAGTGAAATGAAACAAAGCCAATTTGGCAGTTTGGAAGTATACCAGGGCTTGTGTTGATCGGTGTGTATATATATTGTTGTGAATGTGTGTAGGTGTATGTGTGTGCGTGTAAGAAAAACACCGGTCTAGGGCCTAGGGCTGAGAAAACTAGATTCTGAATCCATTTTGAAGGCACATAAGTGACCTTGCGGCCCCCATAGTGAGGCAGATGCTGTCCTGCACCGACGTGATTCAACTTCGCGCTTCATATCTGCTGCTGTGTGAGAGAAAGAGAGAGAGAGAGAAAGAGGTGAGAGAGAGAGATGGAGTGGATCTGTCTGTCCAGTAGCTTATAAAAAGCCCATTATGGAGCGCTTCTATCAGTTTGGGCTCTCCCAGATGGACCCTGGAGTAAATGGACAGCACCAGAGAGCTATAAGCTCAGATTTGATATATGGCTGAGAAATAGCTCTGTGTGTGTTCATGTGTGTGTGTGAGTATGAATGTGTGTGTTCATGTGTGTGAGCGTGCAGTCAATCATACATGCTGCAGTTGAAGCAGTGAACATTTCCGTGTCACTATGTATATTTTTTTATGCTATTTACTGTACTTAACACAGCTGTTTTATTACATTACCATATGTGATCCTCTACCTCACACACATACACGGAGTCATCCCAGCAGGCTTAAATCTCAGCTCAGTCTGACAAAAGAGCCCTGGCTCTAACTGGCTCTGCCCCAATCCCCTTCTCCAGCCTTCTGCTTTGTATGGGCTCAAAACCATTTTACCGCCATGGCTTTTATTTATCAGCCATATTTACTTCCTTTTGTGGAGGTGGGTGTGTGTGGCGGAGTGTGTGTGTGCCACATTAGAGTTTTTCAGCTTGGTGTCGCTGCTAATGTGTGTGATTAGGTGTTCAATATGCTGCGTGGATAATTCCATATGGGTGTGTGTTTATTGAGAGTATCCCCACAGTCATTGCAGTGACTTGAGAAAGCTTACAAAAGCCTCCGTCTGTGGAGTGATAGCACTCAGCAGGATACGAATGGGACTTTGTCCTTCTACATGCTACTTTATCGAATGTTTGTTTGGATGAGAGGCAGAAAATGGCCTTAAGCAAAGATGTGGGTGAAACTAGTTTAGAACATTCTTAACAGTTGTTGTACAGAGTGATAAACAAGTATGGAGATTGTCCTCAAATAACCATAAAAATGTAAATGTCAACTCCACTACGTGAAGTAGTAAAACAGTGAAAGCCTGATTGTGATGTCTTTCAAACTTTATGAAGTTAACAGGACGTAAATAGAATATATTCATTCAATTATAGAGGACTGCGAATAGTTAATGTGGAATGAAATAAATATATACTGTTGGTGAGTCTGAAAAGTCCAGAAAATGCTCCTGTGTACTTTTTTTTTTTTTTTTTACCATATTGTAGGTCAACTGTGAGGAAATTACAATAGAATAGAATAGAATAGCCTTTATTGTCATTGTGTGTACAATAAAATTAGGACTATGCCAGTGCAACTATATCAATAAACATCCACTCTTCAGACACAGATTAGAACCAATATAAAATCCCAAAAAGCTAAATAAAATAAGAAAATTTAATATAAAATTTGACAAAAGTAAAATAATACATCTAAGTACAGTAAAAAAATTTAAGAAAAAAATGGACATAAAATATGAATAGATACAAAATTTACAGTATTAACAGTATGTGTATCTATGAAAGAGAAACAATCTATCTGTCAGTCAGTCAGTCAGTCAGTCAGTCAGTCAGTCAGTCAGTCAGTCTGTCTGTCTGTCTCTATCTATCGTAAACAGAATGCCCATGTGAACAATTTTAACAGTATATATATCTATGAATTCCAATCTGTATAAAAATATTACATTTATATTTTAGATAAATATTGAATGAATATTGCATTGTTGCAGAACAGAGAATTATTGCATGACTTAATGCACATTATTATACGTTATTCATAATTAAAGGGTTATTGCACGCCTTTTGATTGTATGAGAATATGTTGGGGAAGTCATTATACTGGAAAAAAACACCATAGTTTATGACTTTTTGCAGTTTAGTGTGGTGACAGCTCTTGGGAAGAAACTGTCTCTGAATCAATGATCTGAAGACGGAATCATAAAAAGCATCTTGGATTCTTTCCTTGGTACATTATTGTTGTTCAATGCAAAATATAAATGTGGACATAAATGGTACAAATGTGACTTCATTACCAAGGTCGCAGCAGAACAGGCTTAGATAAAGGATTAAGCTGCAAGTAAGCAAGTAAAGTAAATCCTTGTAAGACAAGGATAAAGCTATAAATTCTGTCTTTAAGTCCACTCTAACAGAGAACTCTGACTCCTCTTATCATGGCTGACACTCACACAGTTCCAGGTCATTACACCGACTCACCTGTTATTAATATTCAGCTGAGCTGTTCCATTCCTCTGCAGGGAACGGGGGCCAACACCAATTTGAATGTCATGGGCCCTGTGTCAAGGTCTTCTATTTTTTTTTAATATATATATAAAAACATTTGTAACATTACATATTTTAAAACCTCTATATTGTTGGCTCGTTAAAATATTTTTCTTAAGTGCTTGAAAACTATTTTACTTCCCCCCTATAATTAAAACATAATGGTTTGCTCCATCACTTCACGTGCGTCTTGGTTTTGTACCCCTTCTCTACCTGTAAACTTTCAGAACAGGCAGTTGTCAAAACCTATAAACCGAAAAATAGGCAATGATAGCTGAGCAGCTGATATACAAGAGACTTTATAGGAAGGTACGTGGATGTGGAAGTGGAAGACGCATCTGCCACAAGAGCAGAACCACCTGCAGAGGAGTGTATTAATAGAGCAAGGGGAGACATCCACTTAACTAGCTTAAACATCTGGCTAACATAGCTGCTAATAGCTAACACCCTACTTTAACTTCAGTGTCCAGTTATTAGCTGTAAAAAAAAAAAAGAACACAGTGCATCCTCTGAGGCTGGAGACACAAGAGGAAAGGAGAGACAGAGAGAGAGAGGGACCCGGTCTGCAGGTGAGAGGGGGGCGGGTGGGGGCTGTGTGCTGCACCGGAGAGAGAGAGAGAGAGAGAGCTTGAGACGGATGGAGGCTCAGCGTCCACCGTCCCGGAACCGCCACTACAGGTGTTGTATCCCCGCTCAGAATTTCCCCCCGGCCATTTTGCATTTCTTACCTCATAACCACGACTTGTTACCTCACAATCTCGATATCTCATAATTTTGCTTTTCGTATATCATAATTAAGACTTTTTAATCTTTGAATTAAGGCTGTTTATCCCATGATTATGACGTTTTGTCCCGTGATTGACATTTTATCTCATACTTTTGCATTTCTTATCTCATAATTATGACTTTTTTTATCTTGTGGTTATGACTTTTTACCTCACATATTCAATATCTCAGGATTTTGCTTTTCGGTTCTCATAATTATGACTTTTTTTAATCTCATAATTATGGTTTTTAACCCATGATTATGAATTTTAATCTCATGACTTTTTATCGCATTCTCTTGCATTTCTTATCTCATAATTATGATATTTTGTCTCATAATTATGACTTTTTATTTCAGTTATAACTTTTTAAATCTCATAATTATGACTTACCATGGGGATATTTTAATTTTTCAGTGGCAGAAATTGCCTATCTATGGAAGGCCAAGATGCATGGAAAAATTATGCTCCCACAGCCAGGGTAACCAATTCTAAGTGGGGATATGTACCCTGGCACAACACTGGAACAGGTTTATAATGTGTGTTATAAGCACAAATGCCACATTGGCCCCTATCTATGGAGGACTGAATCTGCCATAATTAAAAATATATAAAGAAATATAAAAATGGCTTGAAAAGTCCATTTCCGTGCCATTTATTTATCTATTTTGTCTTTATTTATATTTGTCCT
>JAPTYQ010000003.1:16605125-16632405 GCA_029814465.1 Ostorhinchus cyanosoma
ACCTTCAGTTCCTTTCAGATTTGGGGTTTTCTTCATGAACTGCATGTTTGACTCCTCCTCAAAGTGGATCAATGATACTGAGGTCAGGAAACTGAGATGGACACTCCTTCACCTTCACTTTTTTTCCGCTGAAGCCAATGACAGGTGGACTTGGCCTTATGTTTTGGGTCATTGTCATGTTGCAACATTCAAGACCATCCCATGTGCATTCAGTCAGGGTATGTAAACTTATGAGCATAACTGTAGATACAAGTGCAAAATCTACTAAAACTAGTTAAGTAAGAATACCAGATATATTACAACTGACAAAAAACAAATGCACAATAATAGGCTGAATAGCATATAAAACACAACCAGAAGATAAAACGAATAAAAGTCACATAGTTGTATTAAAAGCCAGTGCAAATAGGTGCATCTTTAAGAAAAATCTGATTTATAATCCGTTGTTTTTCTCATTATATGAGAAAAAAAATGTTGATTTATTTATTGATTGTTTCCTTGGTATAAACAGTATAAGACAAAGCATAAAAAATAAACAAGTAAATAAATAAGTAATAATAACCTGAAAATAACATCTATATCAGCTATCAGCCAGATTCTGATTTTACCCATTGATATCCAAGAGTTTCAGTCATTCAAGGGATCAATAAAGCAAATATTGATGCTTTTAGAAAGAATCAGAGCTTGTATAATTTTTTACCCAAAATATGAATATATCTGAAATGCAACACATGCAGACATGATTATACTAGTACTATGAATCCAAAACATTATATTATTATTTGATATATTATATTGTTATACTTTGACAGATAACTAACCAATCCTAATAGCCTTCTTTTTTTTGTTTTATGTCCGTGTATATCACTGATCATAACAGTAAGATTTAGTTTTCTTGTATGAAGGATTTTTTAATTTAAGAAAAATTAAGTTCAGTAAAATATCTTTAGACTAATAATACCCACATTAATAATGTTATTTCCATTGGGTATGCAAAATAAGTATGCAAAGAACCTTTTTTTGCATGGGTGCCTATATAGTAAACTTTTAATATGCAATTTAAAACAAGAACAAACTGACAATAAACATCCAAGTGGATTTGGTCATTAATTAAACTTTTTTTAAATATTGTTTTAATGGAACTTTGAATTGTGGTTTCATGATAAATCACTGAGTAATAAAAGTTAGCCTTTTTCCACAATAAAGTGTTTGAGTTACTGGACAGAAAGAAAGAAATTCAGCTGAATACTCATTGTCGAAGGTTATATCCCACATTATTGAGGGCAGACACAATGTGATCCCTCGCATTTATTTGTCTGTGTGTCACAGAGAGTGACACACAGACTCCGATTACACCAAAACTAATGAGCCAGGTTTTATTAGAAGAACCCATAAAATGTCGGAACAGATCCATAAACTACAACAGAAATTAGTTTTTTGGTTTTTTTCTCTCCATGTGGTCTGATTGAAATAGAAAACCTAGTGTAGATGAGTGCATACATTCTCTTTCCTGCTGCATAAACACCACAACAACAAACAAGCCTTTTCAAAACAAGTCACATGGTCTGTTTTCTCACTAATATATATATGTATATATTTTTTTTTCTCTTGTCCTTTGTTCATCTGTGATCATTCAGGAGACCCAGCAGCAGAAGAGTGGTCGCAGTGGAGTGTGTGTTCTCTCACATGCGGACAAGGCTGGCAAGTGAGGACACGATCGTGCGTTTCCTCTCCTTATGGGACGCTGTGCAGTGGCGCTCTGCGGGAAACGCGCATGTGCAACAATACCGCTTCCTGTCCGGGTGAACCTGGAATCACAGGCTCAGGTATGTCATGGAGTTTCAGCCACATTTACTCACACTGTTTCTTCACAGTGACAATGATGACGCTTTTTTGTTTTCATGGAATGTTCAATGTTACACCTTTGAAACTGTGATTTTCCAGTGTGTATCCTGTACTTTCCTTTTTTTTTTGTATTAGTGATAGTTAACAGGACATTGTAGACAGAGAAACAACAACATATAAACAAAGGGAAAATCCAACAAAAACAAACCAAAAACAACGACAGAGTAATGACAAAAAACAGTCATGACAACATGTGAATGAAAGTGAGAAAGATGGAGCGGGGAGTGAGGGGGAAAATAATAATTGTAAGTCATAATGATAACAACAACAACACAAAAATATAGAATAATAACACCAATAGTCTAATTTGTTAGTATTATTGTGGCGGCGGTCACAATACAACAATTGGTTAAATAATGTAATATTTGTAATAATGTATTTGTATTAGTTACTACCAGTTTGGATTTATATGACGCTTTTTTATTTTCATGGAATGTTCATTGTTTTACCTTTGAAAGTGTGATTTTCCAGTGTGTATCCTGTTCTTCCTGTGTCAAATGCTAAGGTAAGTAGATAAAGTAGGGCTGAAAACGATGAATAACTGAAATGATGACCAAATGCAGTTTTAATAGAGTTCGAACCTTTAGCATTGACTTCAGTGAATTTCATGTAATTGTTTGTAAACTGAACATAGGACAAAACAATCATTTCTGCTCCCAGCGTCTCAGCAGCAATGGTCACAGTTGTGTTTGGTATGAATTGTTATTGAATTGTTATCTTGACTGTCATTTCAAATCGCTTCTACAGATAATGTCTTTCCCAATACAGTAATATTAATTTTAAATGCCCAAGTACCCGTGTAAATACAGTGTGTTGCATCATGGGTTGTCAACGTTACCTTTGCCTGTCATTTTTGTGTATTTATGTACATCTATAAGGAGTCTTCAGTGTCTATCTACTCTAAAAAAAATAATTGCTTAGTCAGGACTGTAACCTGTAAAGTTTGTATAAGATGTTGTTTTACTCCTGAAGGAAATTATGACTTAAGACAGTGAGGAATTAGTATAACTGTGAACTCCCAGCTTGACTCCTGAACTCCCAATACAATTTATTTTGCAGAGGCAGTGGTACAGAACGCAACATTAAAATTAAAATGCTTTTTTTTTTTTTTGAATGAGTTTGGTACAGTTAACCCATAAAGACCCAGTGCTACTTTTGTGGAAGCTCCCAAATGATTTTTTCTTCTCTATTTAATGTTTCTCAATTGATATATCACCATTTATTATAATATTATCCTCTGTATTTTTTCACTGTAAATCATGTATTTTCCTTATTTAATTTAAATGTTTATGGAAACTCAGAGTAACTTCAAAGGTTATTACATCAAAACAGAAAAAAATGAAGAAAAAGTGACTTCTTTAGCAAAATACATCATTTTGTTTTTATGCAAATAATTAAAATCCAGTTTGTCATCTTTTCATGATCATCAGATATGACCCATTTGGATGGTCAGAGGCCTAGTAGTAAACGTGGAAACACCGTCATCTTCTACAAGATTGATTCACCAGTAAAACCCATGGAGTTGAATCAATGACAGTGGATAGACACACTTATTTTATGTTCAGTGGATTATATATTTTGCAGAACAAAAAAAAAAACATCTTCAGTTTCCTCAGTTTTTGATGTAATAACCTTCAACTTTAATCTGAGTATTAATGAACATTGACATAATCAGTACATTAACCCCTAAAGACCCACTTTTATTTTCGTAGCAGTTCCCAAATTCTATTTTTTTCTCTAGATTTAACCTTTCTTAAATGGTATATCATCATTTATTATTTATTTTCCAGTGAAAATCGTGTATTTTGTTATATTTGATTCACTGATCATGTACATATTCATTAAAGCACCAGAGTTAAGTTGAGGGTTATTGTATCAAAAATAGAAAAAACTGCAAAAAAAAGTGACTTCTTCAATAAAATCTATCATTTACTGAACATAAACCAAGTGTGTCTATCCACTGTCAGTGATTCAACTCCATGGGTTTTACTGGTGAATCAATGTTGTAGAAGATGACGGTGTTTCCATGTTTCTATGGAGCCTCTGAACATCCAAATGGGTCATATCTGACGACCATGAAAAGATGATAAACTGTATTTTACATTATTTTTTGACATGTATTGATAGAATTAGTGGATCAACAGGTGTTAAACATTTCAGATCACTAGATGCTTTTGTTCACCAGTGGATGTTTGGGTCTTTATGGGTTAAACCTGCTTGAGTTTTAGCTCGTTTTTCTGCAATTGTGAAGAAAAGTGTAAGAATTTGTTCAATGATAATATGATAATTGCAAATGAACGATTCGTATTTCACCCATATTTACATTTGTAATGTAAAGACAGAGGTCAACCAAGGTGACTAGTTGTTTTTAGATATTTTAATTAGTATAGGAATATTGTGCTTTTTTAGAGAATTTGTAATGTTTTTTACAGAGCAGGTGCACAAGCATGGCTTAGCATGAGATCTGCACTGCCGAAATGTAATCGAACCATGGCGTCGGAGAAAAAAGCACCACAGATTCCACAGAATGAAAATGTCATCTTGTCATTTCAATTCTCTGCTGGCCAGCTGAGAGAGAGAGAGGGTGAGATGGAGATAACACCTGAGCTCAATGTCAGCAGGTCTATTAGACTTGCCACAACTCAGACATTCCTACTTCTGGCTTTTCTATCTTTAGCACGCCTCTGCTCTTTCTTACAGTACTGTCCCACCTTCTCTTCTCTTGTCCACACCAGCGTCTGTATGTGTATAGACAATATACGAAAAATAAGCAGAAAACTATCTGAAGACATTTTGAGTTACAGGATAACTGAGATGACTGCCTTGTTTTCTCTTTGACCTCTGAGGATTCAATCAAATTACATTTTTATGCGCATACATGTCTTTCTAATCAGGGTGGCTGATTAGAAATGATTCAACGCTATCTACTTGCTATTAACGACAGCAGCAACACAAGGATTGCCTCTTTCATTTTCCTGTATCAAAACACCACAACACAATCAAACCAGATCATGTCATGGAAGGAACTCAGGCGCTGATCATCCCGAGTAATGTAAGTTGAGCTCTGGTTTGATTGCCATTGTCGGTCCTCACTAGATGAAATTTTAAAGTACTGCCTGTCCTGCTCTAGTTTGATTGCTCTGATTGCAATTGATGTGAAACCCGGTAAGGCTTTAGCTCTGTCCCTCATCTAATCCACTTCTAATGTCCAGCTCCTGCCCAGACGATGACTGAAATTCAGCGCCGCACCAGTAAAACCGTAGTATCATGCAGCAGTGTAGTGCACTTCTGCATTCATTGTCTGAATCCAGCTGCCTTGCTTTGCTGTACACAAAGCCTTTAAGCCATTGACATTGTAATTTTTACTATAATCAAAGAGGCCAAGGCAAATAACAAATCAGATTCTTAGTATGTCGACTGTACAAGCACAGTTCTTGTAGTTTGAGAGAAAGGGGAAATGTCTTTGTGCAGACAATCACAAACAGTGACTGAATGTCTTGTTAGATTTTCGTCTGATTAACAAGTCATATTATCCGTTTATTTATTTATTTGACAGGGACAGTGCAGTCAAACACAATCACAGGTTTGCAGCTGATGTGGTGCATATAGAGAATGATAGGTAGTGCTCATTTTCATGTCCTGTACCTGGTTGGGCTTTCCTAAATCAATACAGTACCATACAATATACAGAGTGTCCCAAAAAGTTGAACATAATTTCATCACCTAATAATTTGTTTCAAATATGTTTGCTCTTTTTGCTCAAAAAAGTGTCATCATTTTTATTGTTCTGCTTTCAGGAATAAACATGCCGTTTACTGTGACACAAAAGGCGTTCTATGTATTGAAGTACGCCCAGACTCAGTCAAATGTGAATGAATTTGTTAGAAAATTTCATAAACAAATGCCAACAGGAAAGCAGATTTGGACGTGGCATAAGAAGTTTTAAGAGGAAGGCTGTTTGTGTCGAAAAAAAAGGACTCCACCACCGACATGATGTGTGCTGCATCACAAGCAGCGCACAAACTGAACATTTGTAATAACTGGGACGTTATAAAATTACCATCCCCTAGAATTTTTTGTTTGAAATTTGTAGAACAAAGCATTTTATGTCCAAAATCAATCCTATTAAGTATTATTTCTCTTGCCCATGTAGTCACTTCTATAATGACATTTCAAATTATCTCAATTTTTTTGGGACACCCTGTATAATAAAAAAAACAAAAACAAACAAACCACGTGCCAGTATTGGAAAACAACATGTCAGATTATTTCCCTGCCATGGACCTTCAAGTTGCCCTAGCCACTCTAATTTACATACAGGAGTCGTTTCAGCAATTGTCACGAGTCTTTATAGAGAGTAGTATTGTGTTTCCTGTTAAGTGATTGTATTTTCCACTAGGAGAGAACAGGAAGAAAAGTTTAAAGGTTCTATACAGGTGCTTGGTCTTGGAGGTGCTGTACGAGTACATGCAGACCATACGACCGCTTATAAGACAAGGGGATCAATAAATTGTAAGACGGGCTGGGCTGGGGGCAGATGAATAAAATAATGCGTAAGAGTGGGTGGAGGGAGTTCTCCCCAAGCACCATGACGTACCTCTCTCTCTCCCTCGCTCTCTCTCTCAGGTGTGCACAACTGTACAGGACGTACACCTGCTGGCACCAATGTAACATGTTCAACAGCATTTTTAGGGTTTAGTTTTATGTTCCGTTTTACAGTCTGATTGAGTTTCCCATTGGCCATAAATCCTCTACCATGTTGGTGTGATCAGCCCCTGTCCATGGTCCTGAAACTTAATTAGTCCATCTCCTACATCGCAGCTGTGACCGTCGCAGAAAATTAAATGTTTCATGTATTTTTAGTTTGCATTAAAGATGAATGTTCAACTGTTCGACTTTGTAATAGAGCCTTAACTTACAAAAAGAATTAGGCCTGTTGATTTCTTATTTTTTCATGATTAACAACCCCCCCCCCTCCCTTTTTTTTTTCTTCTGACAACTCACACCCTCTGTGTAAAATGTATGTAAGTATATCTGAAGCTTTAGTAGGGAAACCAATAGTAGCGTCTATAAATTATCAGTTTAACAGTTTGCAAGCACTGGACACTAAGCTGGTTAAAATGTCCCACTGTGCATTGCAGTAATGACAACAACATGACAAACTTAAACCTAATGATAGATTTGATAGATACTACTCAGTACATTAACCATTCAATGACATATGAGATCGATGCTTATGGTGTTGTCCCCTGTAAATCTCAGCCAGGGGACGATACAGGGATTATCTGGCAACAAGCAATGTGTCTCCCATGTTGTATCAGTCAACGAGAGAAATGATTTTGCTGTTCGGTGTTGCAGATGTAAGTTGAAGGGGGGGTTGCTGGTTATTACTCTTGTGTGTCTCCAACAGTAGTACAGTTGATTCACACTAAAGTACAGGATGTCAAACAGTAACTCACATATTGAGTATATAGGGCTTAGTATTGGATTTCAGATGGAGCTCCACATCTGCCTCTCTGCATCAGAGTTAATAAGAAGGGTCACTGACTATGACCTGAGTGGGGACTTAAAGTAAGCTTCTGTAAAAAAAAAAAAAAAAAAGGAAAAAAAAGGCTGGGTTTCCTTTAGACTACTACTGAGCTTGGGTGCTGTAACTGGAAATGATGCAATTTTTTGTCAGTTTGGGGTGATGTTATTACTGTATTTTGAGAATAACTTTAATAAATTTGAAGCAAATCTGCCTATTTTGGAAGTCTACGCCCCGTTTTAACCCATAAAGATCCAGAACTACTTTTGTAGCAGTTCCCAAATGATTTTTTTTCTCTCTATTTAACAATGTTAAGCAATTTATCACCATTTATTTTAATATTATCATCTATATTTTTCACTGTAAATCATGTATTTTCCTATATTTAATTGCCTCTATTTAATTTAGATGTTTATGAAATCTATCATTAATTGAACCTTAACCATCTCCATCCACTGTCATTTATCAAACTCCATGGATTTCAGTGTTCTGATTGAAAAAGTCACTTTTTCTTTAGTTTTCTCTGTTGTTGATATAATAACCTTCAACTTTACTCTGAGCTTTAATGAACATTGTACGTGACCAATAAATTAACCCATGAACAACCAGGGCTATTTTAATGGCAGTTCCCAAAAAAATTTTTCTCTAGATTTCACGTTTCCTCCCATCTTACCTCTGTAGTTATATACGGAAAAAACAACATTGTGCTCTCCATTCACAGAAGAACATACTGATGGTGGTTCCTAGAGCCAGAGCAGAGTTGGATAAGACTGCATTCCAATATGCTGCCCCCTCTGCATGGAACACCCTTTAAAACCATTTCAATCTATCTGAACCTGTAACTTTAGGTGAATTTAAAGCTATTTTAAAGGAGCGTGAAATCAATGAGCTTGGTCAGTGTAAATGTTTTTAAACTTGTGCAAATGATTGTCTTGTAACTGTTGATTGTAAGTTTCATATTGATGACATGATTGTGTCTTGTCAGAACTGTGTGTTATGCTGCTTTTCTTGGCTAGGTGGTCACTCTTGAAAAAGAGATTTCCAATCTCAATGGGGCTTTTTTTTTACCTGGTTAAATAAAGGATATATATACTCTTAAGCCATTTATCACCACTGATTGTAATATTATTCTCTATATTTTCCAATATTTCATTTACTGTTCATGTAGATGTTCATAAAAGCTCAGTTTAAAGTTTAGGATTATTGCATCAGAAACAGAAAACTAAAGAAAAAGTGACTTTTTCAGCAACAATATCAATAACTGAACATAAAAATAAGTGTCTCAATCCACTGTCATTGATCCAACTCCATTGCTTTTACTGGTGAATCAATGTTTTAGAAGACAACACTGTTTCCACATTTACTACAGAGCCTCTGAACATCCAAATGGGTCATATCTGATGACCATGAAAAGATGACAAACTGCATTTTACACCAATTATTTAGATGCATTGATCGGATTCGTGGATCAACAGGTAATAAACATTTTAGATCAGTAGATGCTCTTGGTTGCCGGTGGAAGTTTAGGTCTTTATGGGTTAATAAATCACTTATTTTCTGAAACAAAAAACATCTCTTTTGGCTGATATGGTATTGTTTTTCAGCTCAGGTGCAGCACCTAGACATTTTTGGACAGCACCTAGATCCCGTAAGTGTAGGGACTCCCTGAAAAGTATATCATCAAACTCATCGTCGAAGAGGAAGGAAGTGTTACCCTTCATTTGAGTTGGCAGGCAGTAAGTAAGTGTATACCTTTGAACCTGGTGATACACAGTAAATGAGTGCGTCGCAGGAATATGGCGCGGTTGTCCTCTATACACAGGCAATCTAATCATGCCAGTAAATAATGGGACGATGCGTTTAAGGGCATGCTGTTAAATGAGAAGTCAGGGCCCATACCTTCTACTGAGACACATAAGTCAGAGCAGAAGCGTGTGTTTGTGTGTGTACTACTGTCTGAATTCACTGTCCTAGCACATAGGGTCATCATTGGGGTGTTGTTATTTCAACTCCATTTAGCGGCTGTGCATCGTAATTGGTCACATACCTCTATAGATTTTCTAGTTGTCTTTGTGAAAGTTTTAAGTTCTCCCCAAAACTAGGCCTAATTTTGTACATTTTTAGCACACTTTCTTTTCCACATAGACTTAAGAGTTGGTCAGTGTTTACCGATATATACCATCTGCGAAAAAACAAGAGCGAAATGTAAAAATGAGAAGGAAGAAAAGCGAAGTGGAACATCTTCCTTCCCTGACAGTACATATGCTAATCTTGTTTTTATGCAAATGTTCCAACGCGATTTGTATGTCTAAGTGCCTCATTTTCCATTCAGTGTCGATATTAATATCCTCAGCCGCTGCTTTGATGGGATATTGGTTGCTGTGTTATGTTTCGTTTATTATTTCATCTTTTTTTCTCCGCTCCTCTGATGTTCTCTGACGTGGTTCTGGAGGGGTGTAGGGGCACTCCAGGGATTGTCTGAATGGGATTGCACCAAATTCAAATAGACTCAGAATGTGGGGGCGGCGGCAAGACACATTAAAGTGTTTAATGAACTTCGTGTCATCAACTTGTTTTTTTTTTTTTTTTTCTAAGTTTGCTTGATTCAGAGTAGATTCTACATGCTGTTTGGTTTGTTAATCTCTTTGCTGTCGGCTCTCAATTCGATAGGCGCCAGACACATAAGCTGAAGTGTTGCAATCAGATCAGGACTGCTGGATTTTAGAGATCTTATTCAGTTATATATTTTTTTGCCCATATACTTCTAAAAACACTCTGTCCTGCAGCGTGCATGCTTTAAAATCAAATTCCCTAACCCAAATCAACTCTGGTTTTCATTCTTAAGGGTGCAAAGAAACATCTCGATCAGAACACGAGGGCCAGTCATGGAATCTTTGGCATTTATCTACAACAACAAGTGAAATATTCTCTATCAGCATCATATATTCTGTTTCCGATGCATGTACTCACAATCAAATACTATATACATGCGTAAGTAAGCGCCAACGCACACTATCCCCTCTAGACCGTTCTTGGGAGAGTGCATAACTAATTTAAGTGGATGTGTTGGCTAGAATGTTCTATTTTGTTATACTTTTAACCATTTATTGTGCACGAGTTAAGACGTAGGGGTGTGCTTTGAGTGTGGGTAGATATGTCTTTAGGCCCATCTCTGCATGCTTCTGTGAATGTGTGTCTACACCAGTTAGGGAACATCAAAGGAAAGCAGCTTGGACAGAAAGCCAATGAAGTGAAAATGGACATTTTTTTCCCCTCCTCGTTTTTCCATGGGTAAAACTCCTAAATTAAGGTGATACAGATAATCAATTTTAAGTAATGGTTTGGCTCTTGACAAAGCAAACCAGGCAGTAATTGGTCCAGCAAATTAACTTTTTTTTTTTTTTTAAATATGCGCTGAAGTATAAGGCTTTCATGCCCGAAAGCGTGCAAAGTGAAGGGGTACTATTTAGCTACTGTTCATTTACCATAGACTCAGTGACATTTAAAACACGGACTAGAACAATGGTGCATTATGAATACAGTACGTCTGGGTGAGTGAGTAGTCAAATGTTGCAACACTTTGAAAAATCATTCAAGCATAAAACTTAGCATGCAACACTGCAGCCATGAAGCAAATCATGGCCACACAGACTCGCACGCACAACACACACATAGTAATGCTGTTATGATGCTGTGCTTTGACCCCAAATGAAATTGCTGGCAATGATATTGTCATTAGGGTTAATTTGATCCATGTGGCCTCATATGGACTGAAGTCTGCAGCTTTGTTCTACTTTTTTGCAAAGGATAAATCATTTTTAAATTTTTCTATTTAGTTAGTTATTGTGTTTTTTATTTCAGTCTGAAGAACAAACACAGTCCACAGATCCATCCAATCAGTAGATCCAACAATCACTCCATGTAATGAAAATCTATAATACATACTTCACTATTTTTTTTTTCTTTTAACTTGTCTTGTCCAGCATCCTAACAGCAGAATGGTAATATGGCTGCCTTTTGGTGTTGAACAACTTTGCTTTGCCAAGGGAAACTTCATAAAATCTATAAGGCTCCTTTGACATTCTACTGTTTTTATTATCAGTTTTGTTGAACCACATTTCGATGCCGAACCTAATATGGAAGGAAGGGGGGGGCAAGGAAGAAGAAAGTAGCGAAGACCCTCACAAGAAAACATCAACAATACAAATTAATTGATAAACAAAAGAACAAACAAACAAATAAATTTGGTAAAATAAGTAAGTATAAGAAATACTGCATCACTAAATAATTTATACAGTCAGACTGAAAAGGCGTAGGCTAAAGCGTTCTGTTTATTTTGTCTACCCTCTTACAGCACGTCTTCAACTTTAACAAAACACAACATATTCGTGCGGTGGCTGCGGCTCAGGAGGTAGAGCAGACCATCCAATAATCTAAGGATTGGTGGTTTGAATCCTGTCCTGTCCTAGTCAGTTCGTTGTGTCCTTGGGCAAGACACTTCACCCACTTTGCCTCCAGTGCCACTCACACTGGTGTATGAATGTGTGGGAACGTTCGGTGGTGGTCAGAGTGGCCGTTTGGTGCGAATTGGCAGCCACGCTTCTGTCAGCCTGCCCCAGGGCAGCTGTGGATACAAATGTAATGTAACCCCACCAGAGGGGGAATGTGAGGGCGAATGAATAATGGATCAATAATGTAAAGCACTTTGGGTGCCTTGAAAAAGCGCAATAGAAATCTAATCCATTATTATTATTATTCACACAGACAATGAAAACAATATCAATTCTGAAATAAATATTAAATATTGCATGCAAACTTAAGACTTAAAGTTCATATATCTATTAAGAGTCATAAATGTTTTTTTTTAAGGTGTGAGAGAGAGGTACATAGTTTCAACTCATCTGTGAATCTGTTCCACACATCTACGCCTTATTTATTTTATTCTGTACTTTGGAAGAATGATAGGCTTGATTTTAAGTAGACTTAGAAGTCATGCATTCTCATTACTCAAGTAATTCTTCTATGTGGAACTCTAAGTATTTATCCATTTAAACATGTGTTTATGCATGTGTTTTAAATGGATTCGGGTGAGATCTGGTCTTTTATCTTCTCTTCTGAGCTTTGCATCAGAATCCCAGACCAGTGTAAGTAAACCAGCAGGCTCCACTTTCACATTGGTTTTTTTAGCTTTAATCTTCATGTCATGAAGCTGGATTTCTGCAGTATCTGAACTTCCTTTTTGTGACCGGGGTTTTCTACACATCGGTCACTTTGTTGTTGTTTGATCAGCACTGATCAGTTCGTTGTTCTTTTTTTTCCCCAGTTCGCTGCTGTAAACATGCTCTTATCCACCTCCCTCTGTGACTGCAAACCTGATGGCAAAGCACATTCTTTTAATGTGAGCTGGTGAAATAAAAGGCATCTTGATAGAAGGCTAGATAGCAGACGTATCTGATGTATCGCCCCTTTGCTGCTTTGTTTAAAGGTTTCACCTTATACGGGCACTTATCTGAACACCAGGTGCTGCAGTACAACTCTGGTCCTTACTTTCATCTCTCTTCTTCTGTAATTTTGTTTATCTGTTTCAGCAGTTTCCTATCTTTGCACGACCTCCAATGGATATTTTCTCCATTAAATGCATCCCGAAGCCGCTTCCAGCTTGGTCTTATTGGCTAATTGATTGGTTTTATGCAATGTCTTCAGCTAGGCTTTTACCGTGTTCAAGAGACAGAGATTCAATGTGGATGAATAAGTAATATCTTACAAGCAGTCCTGTAGTGTTTAAGTAACACAAGTGATTTTTTTTCTTTTTTTTTTTTTTTTTGTCTCCTTATTGTACTGCATCAAGTTCTGGAGTCTGTGTGCGATATCCGAGAAGATATTGCAATTCAGAATCAAATGCCTCAAAGATATCTTAAAGATATTACCGCACTTTGACGGTACCAGTTATGCTTTATTATGACTGTGCTTTATTCAGCTGAATATTTTACAGATTGTATTTTTTCATGTGTGATATTAAATGTTCACACTGCATCAGCTATTATGAAAATCCCATCGTTTTAATCTGCAACAACATTCGCACCTTCACTGAATTTGAATCTGAAAACTTACCTCTGATAATGATGATTTTCCAACGCCGTGTTACAATATATCTTATAATACTAAGCTGATAGCGTCCCAAGTCATCGATGACCTATTGAGAATAATAGGTTTTATCTTTTACTGAGTGATCACACCTCGACACTCCCTGAAGTCGCGTGGATGGTCGATTTGGAGGCCGTTCATATAAGGTCTGTCGAGTGAAGATTATTCCACACATAGATGAGCCCTCCTTTTAAAGTGCACCAATACTGATCGTGCTTACGACATTAATTGTGTGTATTACTTATAAGGAAAAGAGGCACAAATTCAGTAAAAAATCGCCATAAATGCACCACACTGGTCCTTTTTATTATGCGAGTTACAGGCAGAACCTACTGTATGGGGAGGACCCACTGCCGACCAGAAGTGATGTTGCCTACATTGTTTCCGGGTGAGTGCGAGTAAATGAGCAGCAGTCAGTAAGCAAGATTGAGTGGAAGGCACAGGTTCATACTTGTTTGTGCAGTTTTATGCTTTGCAGTTCGCCATTGTGATTACTATAGTATCATATATAGTTTAGTATTAGTAAAGTATTTTACTGATCTGAGCCACTTGAGATTGAGATTGAATGCAGCTTCTGAACTAGAATTATTGTTAATATCTTAAGTGAAGCTTTTTGTGATTGCAAATTCACCCCACGGGCTGGACTGGACTCTCTGGTAGGCGAGTTTTGGCTCGCGGGCTGTATGTTTGACACCTGTGCTGTATATATATTATATATTTTGTTCCTTTTGCGTTGGCATTTTTGCATAGAGGAAAGAATCCTTGAATTGTAGAGCTGATTGAACACATCCATTCTGAAACCGTGTATGAAACGACCCAATAAGAATGGATTTGTATAATATGACTCACACATCCGACAGTGAATGTCATTTATGTTCACCTCTGCTCATTTGAGCTACAAATGTTTGGTGGTTTTTTGACATATAAACACTCACCACTGCTGACACAACATGCCAATATAATGTTTTGCAGGATATTTAGATATTTCATGTGTTGTATCTATTTAGCAACTCTCCATACTTTTGAATATCACCATCGCCTCTTTCTCTCAGCCTCCTTCTGCTCCTCTGAGCCTTCCTTCACAGACTAAGGTTAATTATTTATCATCATGATTTATTTAGATTTGCTCAACACAGGCCTAGCCATTTTCATCCTGCCTGTCTAAAACTTTCTCTCTCTCCATCTCCCCATCCCTCTCTTTGCCTCTTATTTCTTTTCATAGCTTCTCTCCAAATCTGATTCCCTCTCTTCTTCTTTTTTTTCCTTCTGTCTTCCATCTCTTTCAGTATAGTTTAATCTTCTCTGTTCTCCCACTGAATGTATTCTAAATAACCTCTGCTCTCTTCAGATTCTGGTTCTTATTGCAAACTTCAAACTTTCTCAAGCTTGGATATTTTCTTCCATATTTTCTCCTCTATTCATATTTTTTTCATTTATCCATTGCATTAAGCGAACTGATCCTGCTATTCATGCTTGTATTTTACATTTATTTTTCGATCATTCTCTCATCTTAGATCAGACATGTAAAGGCTGTATTTTTTTGTGTGTCTGTTTGCATATGTGTCAGGTTTTTATCACAGATCGAAACACAGTCACTTAGTGTTATGTAGCACTCATACAAGATGAATCACATCTGAAAAGTTATGTGAAAAGTTTTTGTGCAGCTGCTCTTTTATTCTATTTTGATTATTTCATAACTTCTTTCTTTCTAAAATAGAATGAGATGTCTTACAAAGGGAGAAAATGGGAAAGAAGAGGAGAAAAAAGAATATGTTTAATACTTTAGTAGGTGTTTGAAGTCATTGGAGTCTCTGGGTAATTGTATGTACTAACTAAAAACCGAAAACTCTACAAAGGTTCCACGCAAACTTAACCACCCTCGCCTGAGCTGCATGACTCCAAAAAATGATCCATTAATCCTAACCTCCACTTTCTTTCATGCAGTAACATGTTATTGAAGTATCATATTGAGTTTTTTTTCCCCTTATGGAATGTTTTTGTGGGGGTCACAGTGCCGCCTCCTCCATATGTTTATTGATTAAAGGAATGTGCTCATACTCATTCAATCTCTCATGTTTCTCTCATTTCTTTCCCCCTAACCCTCTGCCTGCGTTGGGATGCTCCGCCCCCTCCCTCCCTCCCTCATTCCTCATCCCCATCCCCATCCCCATGTCGTACATGCGTGTGTGTGTCCGTGGGTGTTTGCAGTGCATGGGCTGTGGGAGGAGTGGTCGTCATGGAGTCTGTGCTCCGTGACCTGTGGGCGGGGCTCCCGGAGCCGAACCAGGAAGTGTGTGAACGCAGACGGGGGCGTGGCTTGTGGACAGCCCGAGACTCAGACCAAACTCTGCAACATAGCAGTGTGCCCTGGTTAGTACCATCCCCATCTACATGCTCTGTTTCTTTGCCTCTCTGCCTTTTCATGCATGCATCTTCTGCTGCTTTTGTGTTTGTGCTCCAACTCAACCTGATTATCATCGCAGCTCGGAAAGATATATATGTACTCTGCATTTGTTTTCTCTCTGTTGTTACAATATTGACAAATGATGTTCTCAAATGTTAACACATTAAACCAATGTTTTTCGACCTTGGGGATTCAAATGGGATCACCTAAAATTTCTAGTAATTGGTAAAAATACAAATAAGAAACTTACTAATAAAAAATATATGGTGGATTGAGACAATCACACACATGACAAGACATGACAAACAAGCTGACACTGAAGCACTGTGGTACTGTTGATCTGTTGGATGATGATTTCAGAAACCGTTGAAATTTGTCCAGTTACACAAACAGTGGAAGAATTGCAGCCATCCAAACTGCATATGCGCAGGGTGTGTCAGGAATCATACATCAGGTTTTAAAGAGTTAAACTAGTTCTGAATCAAAGATATTACAACCTCTAAAGTTCTACTTTGACAAATACTAAAAGTTGAAACAATGTGAAAATTTACTCTGACTTTCAATCTATACAGAATGAAGTAAGTGGTATTCAGTGTCTTATCTGAACTAAAATTGATTTGTAAATATATAAGACCTGCATCACATGCCAAAAAACTTGCAGCAGTGGTCATTTAGATTTAGTAATGAGGTAAACATATGTTGAATAATATGATTTGGAAAAAATTGTGTCCGAAGGTGATCAGACTCGAGATTTCATTCAGTTCTTCTGGAACAAACACGGGCAGGATATTTGGAAGATTACCAGTTACCCTTAAATTCAGAAGGAAATATTTAGAAAGTTTAAAAACAATCCACACTCTACGGTGCAGAACAGATTTAAAAGATCTAAGTATCTGGCAATGTTCAGTTCAGATTCAAGTATCTGAGTCATCAGATGGTACTGCATCAAGAGCATCATTTATTTGTAAGTTATGTAACCACATCAGGCCATATTTACCTCGACAGACCTTTATATAAGACCTTTATATATCACAATATGTTGTTGCATCCACACATTATACAACTGTAATACGTAAATGGGAAGCCTTACATTAACTGGGTTTCTAGAGGCATGAGTAAATTTTCTGCGCTCAGAGGTATCAGTGAGGGAAAATGGGGAAATAGGCACATTTTTCAAATCACATTGTTATTCAAACGTTTTACCTCATTACTAGTCCTAGAGTGTCCCTGTCATGTGTATTTACAATGTAGGGTTTATATTTACAAATGGGTTATGACGTTTATCACATAACATACTGTCATAACTCAACTGATTTGGGTGTATATTAACACCAGCCGTATCCTATTAGATGATTGATAATATCATTGTGCAATTGTCTTCTTTTATTACCCTTGTGCTTGTTTTTAAGAGTTATGTCCATTTTGTATGGTATTTACCAGTCCATGAATTGTAATATATCCAATATCTCAACTCAACTTTATTTATATAGCACTTTAAAAACAACACAGTTGGCCTAAGCGCTATACACAGACATAAAAACAAGTAAAACACATGAAAGAATGAATAATCCACAAAAGTAATTATACATTAAAACAATAAAAGCCATCGTCTCACACTGAGTTAAAAAAAGAAAAGGACAGAGTTTATTTTTGTTATTTTAATATGTGTATTATTGTTATGAAATGGCCAGTTTATTTTTGTTTTTGATATGTGCACTATTACTGCTACGAAAGGGACTGAGTTTATTTTGATGTGACAGAGTGGACATAGTCTATCCTTGATATATACAGTAATTTTGCGTTTACTCAAAATTTAGTCCGGTATGTGTAGGGTTTTTGAGTTACTTCTGGGATTTGACGTAGGAATTTAGGGTAGGTAAAAGGATGGGGTAAGGGTTAGAAGTTAAACTTCATCCTGCTCCTTTTTGAATGTTTGACTTTCTTTTTATATAAATCCTTTTGTTGTTTGGTTTTAATATTATATTCAAAATAAATAAGCAAACAAACAAAATATGTTTTAAGACAGGGTTTAAAAACAGAAGTTGAGTCGGCCTGCCTGATGTATCTAAACAAGTGTAAGTGTTAGTACAACTACACTCTTAGTTACAGAACTGAAATGATTCTAAATCGTTTTTGGAAGTGTCCCATACTTCTTTTGCATGGATTACATGGAAATGCCATTTATCCCATCTTTCCTGCCCGCTCATGCTCACTGAATTAACTCCTTTATAGTGTTTTCAGTTCCATCTTCATTTATTTCCAGCCATGGGATTCATGGCCACTTTTCAAAGTCCCACACAGCCACACTTAAAGAACCTTGCCAAGTAAAGCCTTGAGGCTGGACTTCGATGCCTCTTCCATGGTTGGCTTGGTTCAAATTGCTGAGCGGTCTGGCCACGCAGCTCTTCAGCTATTGTCTCTGAGATTACCTATTAAGCCCATACGTTGTCAAGATCAGTAATAAGTCGCCAGTGCAGCCCCATCTAATTCTGGTGTCAAGGGTACCTCGGGACTTAATTCCAATCTGGCTCAGACTGTCCAGCTGAAACATCTTCATCAGGCTGCCAGTGGAGTGGAATAGGACCGACCAGGGGTGGAAATAAAGTTGCAGTGGAGCAAACCTATCAGGGGGCAGCTCTCTAGATAGAGTCTAGCTAGAGCATGTCGTTTTCTGAAATGTAAATGTGAATTCCAGTCATCAAAAGTGATAATGTTCAGATTTGTCCTGAATAACTAAAGCATACTTAAAGGCATATGCACCGCCTCGCAATGTTTCATTTCCGTTTCAAGTGTTTCTTTTGAAAAGCACTTACTTTGAATGCATTGACATTAGAAAGGAATATTCATTTCAGTGATTTAATTTGTTCGATGCTTTCACCGTTGGCAGAATATAAACCGTTTGTGAATAAAGTTGGGATAATAATGTTGTTAATGGACACACAGACACTAGAACATAAGACTGTTTAGAACTACAGTGCTGGCTGCTTTCTGAATAATAACCTTTTATCTCCTGAACTGATTTTAGTCAAAGTGTGATCATGTATGCTTACATAGTCTGTAATCACTCAACACGCAATTTTCACAGGGTAAGTGCTTTTTATTTACTCTTACTAAGGTAGGAATGTTGCATCACTTTATCCGGACTGCAGATGTATTCCGCTGTTCCTTTTAACTAAATGCCAGTGTGGCTGTCTGAGACTTTCTGTGTCCTCACATTCCCTACTGACTAATATTTTGTTGTTTTGTTTTTCTACCCCCCCTTTTTTTTCTCTTTTTTCCACAGCTGGGGTTTTATAAGGTTAATATTTAAATAAAACAAAACTGTCCCATTGCCAGACAAAGAAGAATAGGGAGATGGAATAATGTAAAGTGTGGCCTAGGGGATGTTTTGGCATGCTGTTTTGGGAACAGTGATGGAAAGAGAGAGTTTGGGGGGGGGGCTCTTCCTTCAGTGGCCTTGAGGAAATCTGTGTACGTGTGTTTTCGTATGTGTATGTGTGCACAGATTCAATGTGCTTTTGGGAGTTCAAAGGCAACGGCCCTTTGAAATGATGAATACCAGCATAGGCCTTTTGGCAGAAACGTCCACGCATAGAGAACAGAGCTTTGATGGATCTTGTTTCTGCAGTGTGTGTGTGTAGGTGTGTGTCTGTGCACTTGTGTCGTTGTTCTGCATGTTTGTGTGGATCCATGTATCTTTGTGGTGCGAGCTCACTATACAGCATAGACTAATATGCAGTCATTACTATACAGCATCTGTATAGGAGACGTACTTGATGGGACTCTAATTGTAAGAGAAAGCATTCATAGATACAAACGGCAGAGGCAAATGGAAGCATAAGCCGCTGCTTGAAATGAAGACACGACAGGCTAAGAGGAAAAGAGGCAGAACTATAATACATGAATAATTAATGAGTCATATTAGACCTTTTTAGAACTAATGACAAGAGCTAAAAGACACTCATGTGTAGGCAGAGAGCTGGCTGGATATTGCATTTGAATTCTTTGACACCTCCTGTTTTCCTTCACAGTATAAACAAACCTTCATAGCCAAGTGTGTGTGTGTGCGTGCATGTGTGTGTGTGCATGTGTGTGTGTGTGTGTGTGTGTGTGTGTGTGTGTGTGTGTATACATAGATGCCTTAATTGAAAGTAAAAAGATATTTTTCACCATTTGCCAGAACCCTTATTCCTTCCAGAGAGCTTTCATACATCACTTGTGTTACTTTCAGTATTGATATACAGGTAGTATTTTATTTTTTGACAGTACTTATTCGGATTCTGCCATGCACTATTATTTCATCTATTTCTAGATGTTAATATTTAGCACTTGTCTATTTGCATTATGTAATGAATTGGACATAGCCATTGCTGTCATTGGCATCAACCAGGCCTTTATTCTAATAAGAAATGGTCAGCATTATGTTTCTCATGGTTAGTTTTTGACAAATTGATTTTTAAAACTTGTCATCACTCTATTATTATGATGATTATAATAATGAAGATTAGTAGTAGGTGTAGTAGGAGTGACACAGCACAATTTGTTGCGTAAGTGAAGTATTTTGGGAGGGCCCAAAAATGTCACAAGAATAATAAAAAAATGATCGTTATAGGAGTAATTTACTGTAAAACAGACTGTTGGATGTAATAGGGGACTCATCTTACAGTAGGAAATGAATAATAATGCCTTGTACATAATATTTTGTGTTATGTATGTATGTGTGCGTGTGTGTGTGTGTGTGTATATATATATATAGATATATATATATATATATACACAATGGGGAAATAATAACAGATGGAGGCACATTGAGTCATTAACTCTGTTGCACTTGCATGGAAAAATATTTCCTCTGATCATCTAAAACCATTTAAAATTATAGATTATAGTTATAATTATGGCAGATATGTGTATCACAGTAATGTTATGGTAGTCTAACAGTCACGCTTCTTGCCGTTATTTGTTAGGTGTTTTAGATCGCTTTGTCTGCGAAATGTCCCATTTTTGCTTGGACTCCAGTTTTCAGTTGATTCTGTTTTTAATGCAGTAAGCCTCAGCTAGTTGGAGCGCTGTACAAGTCACACACGGTGTGATTGACCACATTACCAAAGAGAGTTGGCAATGCCTTCCCACTTGGGAGAAGCAGACAAATACATTTAGAACACTGTACTTCACTTTCTCTGCTACTTAAAGCCCCTGTGTGTACAATGTGTGAGTCAATACATCATTCTGAGCTGAAACGGGAACAGTTCTCACTTTGAATTCCTATTCTAGTTAATACAAAGACAAAGTACCATGCGTCCAACAGTCCAACATTCAATATGAGGCATAAAATAGTTCCATCAGTAGCGTTTTTGGATGAATGGAATTGATTCTGTATTGGTTGTTGGCTGTTGTTACAAATGCAAACATGTCACCAGATGAAAGAAATAAGATTTATTTTGACAGCTCAGGTCATGTTGTAACTTAAATTTAAAGCTGCACTAATCACCCATTAGTTAGTGGAACCTAACTCGGACCTACAAATTCACCATTTGGGTTCAAGTTCCACCATGACCATGACCCTTATTAAACCCCACAACAGACAAGTTATTTTTTAGCGTTTATGCTTCACTTCTGAACATTGCTATTTAAATCACACTGGTCTGTTCACACCCACAGTGATTAGTAAATCTGCAGAGCAGCATAAGAGTTGAAAGCCAAACAAAGCTTAAAGGTGAGCGAATAATTGACCTACATTCATTATGCTGCCAGAAACAAAGGTACACTTGTTCCTGTCTGCTTAATGCATGAATAGGCCAGTGTTTTTTAATAGTTAGTTATTAAATATTGACTTTACAGCTTGCTTTGAAGGCCATAAATTGGCCTGAAGATTAAATTTGATGTGCATTTTATACATTTACACTGCTGTTGTAAAATTTGTAGAAGCCATATCAAAACATTGTACAAGTCTATGTTAAAGTACAACAGCTTTCATAGTTATTTTAGAAACTAACAGTTAAGGGTAAATATTCATCAGTTTCACCTCATGCTGATCACCTAAGATTAAATTTGAGAGAATATCTAATCATTCAGGTAGGAAGCATTAAAACAGATTGTCATATATCAGATATCTAGCATACTATGTCTCAATGGCTGACGTGTATATTTGAGGCTTTTTATTTGCTCCTATTCTTATATATTAAGACATTATTCAGTTATAAACCCTTTGTTACAAAGATGTATCTTCTCATCTTAAAAATAATTTCAGAATTAAAAATGACTGACAATACACTATAACACAATTTTTAATCCAAAAACGGTCTTGTGGGACTTTGCCTCTCAATTATATCTGGTCTATGTTTGATGGAACATGTTCTCAAAATAATGGACTGAAAATAATGGAAAACTCTCCTCACAGGTCTGCACAAGTTGTGGAAAAAATATTAGGCCATCAAAAGTTGTCAAAAACCATAGTTATGCAATCCAGTACTAACTCCTGTGGGTATCATGTGACAAAAACAGACAGAAAAGAAAACATGGAATGAATAAAAGTGCTGTTTTTGTCAGTACGATGCCATAGATATTGATGTAAGAACTGAAGTGATTTTGGTTTTTATCAAGAAAACATGAAAATGAATAGATATCAGCTCTGAAATTAAACTATTATGAGCTATTTTTGTTGTTATCATTATATTTGTCCAAACAAATTAGCAAAAAACTAAGTTGTACCAGGCGTTAAAATGAACAAAAAATGGAAGAAAATAAGGGGCGGTTTAAAAAATGTTTCTACAACTTTATTTATAAAGATGCAGAGTCATAGTAAGTAAGGAACCTCCAAAATACTCAGTAAATCCAGTTATAAGAAATAACATTGATGCACTGAGTTAACTGTTTTTCCTGTTTGTTTTAATTGTCATATTATTGAATAGTTCCTCCAAAACTTTCTACCTGTTAGTGTGTTTTAAGTTGACGGCATATGATAAATTGTTGACTACACACACTGTAAATGATAAATGATCTGTCTCCTCTTCATTATCATAATTTTGTGATATTTGTGTATTTTATTTGACAACTCATTTACACCAGCAAAACTGTCTTTTCTACCGCCTATTAAAGGGGACAGGAGAGGTTTTGATTATGATCAGGCTTTAGTTGAGCTTTTTAGATACTCACATTCCCTGACAAGCTCCACTTGAATGTATTCAATTATTATGTTTTTTTTTTTTATGTATATTTATGTATTTTTGCACAAACACCAGTCCCGAGTTGAAATGCGTTGTCTTTGTAATAACGCTTTGGATAAAAATCTAACTGAAGCACTCTGTGTGAACTCTTTAAGACAAAGCATGAAAGAGATTTTAATCAGCTGGTTCATAACACACACTGAAATATTTAAAAAGTTAGTGGACCCATGAAGTGAGTTGTGTTTGTTCTTTTTTTGCAATTTTTGGTAAACCAAATATACTCTGCAATTTATTTGTTTGCCTCTCTTTCTCATTCAGTATTCTGTTTACTTGTGGTCTGCTCACTTTGCTTTTTTCTCTCTTTGCACCTTTTCTTTTCCTTCCCCCTTTTTCTTCCAATATTTGCAACGCTTTACCCTTACTTCCTGCATGTCTCATCTAATTTGCTCCCCCTCTCCTCCTCTGTCTTTCTCCATCTATTCTCATTTCTCTGCCGGCGTCCAGTGGAAGGCCAGTGGTTGGAGTGGGGGCCATGGTCCAGGTGCAGCGTCACATGTAACACAGGGTCCCAGCAGAGGCAGAGACGCTGCAGCGCCTCGGTGCACGGCTGGGCCGAGTGTAAGGGCCCCCATCAGGAGACAAAAGAATGCACCAACCCCTCATGCAGCGGTAAGGCAACCATATTATAGGGTGGCTGTGCAGGTCTTGAAAGTCTTATAAAGTATGGAATTTTGACCCATAAAGACCCAGTGCTACTGTAGGCGACTGTCTAACAAAGTTTGTGTCGCCCTAATGGCTGAACAGGGGAAAATATCCGACATGTTCCAGTCATATCAGAAACAGAGAAAACTGATGGGGAAAAAAAAAAACCTTTTCAGCAAAGATATCATTAACTGAACATAAACCCAGTGTCTACTTCCACTGTTATTTGCCAAACTCCATGGGTTTTACTGTTGGATCAATGACAACAGTGTTTCCATGGTAACAATAGAGCCTCTGAACGTCCAACAGAGTCATATCTGATGACCACGAAAGACAACAAACTGCATTTCACACCAGTTATTTACATGGATTAATAGGATTTGTTTACCTTGAAAAGTTAGGAGTTTAGTGTGACAGTCTTAATAAAGTATTGAAAAAAGTTTCTCTCATAGTTGAATTTTAAATTATAATCAAAAGGTATATAATCTTGTGAGGTAAAAAACACATACATAAAAAAATCTTGATGTGATTTCACTACCTGGTCAATACTTGAATGATTATAGTGAAACTTGTTTGTGTGATATCCATGCATTTTTGTGATTTTCATATGTTCGAAAATGTTTCTGTCAGTAAAACATAAGTTACTGTGAATGATGCATTCATTCATTCATACAGTACGTTTATTAAAATGAACTTTTCTACGACACACAACAACCAACCAAAAAAGTAGGCACGGAAGTATATAAGTACATAAAGTCGAGGTCTTGGGGAAAAAAACAATCTTGAAAAAGTCTGGAATTTTATTTGGATAAGGAGCAAGCACCGTGATATTAACACTTTCATTAATAGCATTACTGCAGTGGACAGTTACTCGGTTTTTAAAAGCTACCTGTAGTGAATTATCTTTGGTAGCTATTCTAAAAGATCACGTATAATATTAGCGGTTCCATCTGGTCACTTGCATCAAAGCCTGTTGTCAAGTTCACGCGAGTACTTAGTCACTACTCCGTCAGTCAGTCATGCTCAGTGACATGTTGCCTCCTTCGCGGGCTGTTCCATCAACGGTAGTGACGCAGATTCATTGTTTTGTCCGATGACCTGGGCTGTGATGGACTGGTCACTGACCCTATGCAGCAGACACCAGTCTAAGATGACACATTATCAGACAATGGAGTGCAAAGCTTACACCTGCACAAACAACAAGTGCAGAAATCCCGGAAATCCACTCAATCTTGCTCAATGACTGCTGCTTGTTTACTTGCACTGATCATCCGGAAACATTGTGGGTACGTCACTTCTGCCCGCCAGTGACTGCTCCCCACAGGTTGTGCCCCTGTGTGTAGTTCACGTAATAAAAAGGTCCAATGTGGTGCATTTATGGTGATTTTAAATTTCTTTTTACTGAATTTGCGCCTCTCTTGCTTATAAATAATTCACAAAGCAAAATGAATGACAAAAGCATGACCAGTACAGGTACACATGAATTACAGTAGTAGGGTCCAATCAAGCGGTAACATATGGACACATGTCGTGTTCAACAGTCTGTGTCATGGAAGCAGAGTAACATTATATAGGTGTATTATACATATTTCAGTAGGTATTTATAAGCACTTTTGCATTATGTATAACAACATTTAGGGAGATAACATATTTAGGTGAAAACTGTCAAATTACTGCTCCGTAATATGTGGATTTGAAGTGGACATACATTTTTAAGTTTTACGCAAACATTCAAAACATTCGGTTCTCGACAGAAATTGATATAAAGTAGGACAAAACCTTTTAGATATTATGGTCATCCATGCTGAAAATGCATTTTAGAGTAAAATACTGAAAAGCCTCTGACCCAGTAATGACTCCAAATCTTACTTGTCATCCCATTGCGGTTCCTAATATTTATGAAGCTCACTTTACTGTAAATGCTCACATGACACTTGAATTATTATTATTTTATCCTAATATAATTTTAAATATGGTCTAGCACCAAAGTACATCTCTGACATGTTGGTCCCATATGAACCATCTCGGACCCTACGTTTCAGTTCCAGGCAACTAAACTCTGGAACAGTCTTCCTGATGACAGGCTTTGACTCTGACAGTGTTAAAGACCAGGCTGAAAATGTCTCTGCTCAACTGTGCATAGAAAAACTGAAAGGGTTCCATCTGCACTCTTCTCCTTTACTTTATTTTAAGGCAGTGGCTACTGCCACAGTACTGTGGCACAAAATATGAGTTGGTCTATTGCCACAGACCAATCAAATATTAGCGTTTGTACTAGAGCTAATCAGGGATTCTGTTACATGACCTCATTTGCCTCTTGTGTTTATTTATTTATTTTTTACTCATTCTCCTCTCGTTGCCTCAGTACTGTGGTGATCTATGGTGGGTACTTCAGTGCATTCTTTTGTGCCTTTTGCTACTACAGTACTGTGGCAATTGATGGAAGAAATTACAAATTAGTGATCATATATAGTACAGAATAGGAATTATTGTTCTAAATACTCTATATGTTGGTTTATGGTGTTCTTTACTCTGGAGGCTGCAGAGGGTGGGCGGAGCTACATGTTAAATAGATGCATTGGTGTGCAGTGGGACTTCTCAGTTCTGTGTCAGTTCAGTGCTGTGGTCCTGTGAAATTCTGCATTCTGAACGTTGTTCCAGTGGCTGATTTATATCCATGTTGGATTTACCTACCGGGGCCGTTCTCCCCCCTCGCCCTTTTGAAAATCTTTAGCGAAAAAAAAAACAAAAAAAGCTACTCCAACTGGGAATTTAATCTTGGTCTTCCATGGTACAGCCTGATACATTACCAAGTGACCTATATGTTCACTGTGTCTCTGATCGACCTATTTGCCATATGATTCCCTTGGTACCTTTCTGGATGTACATAACAGTCTTGACATGATATAATGAGGGCACTGATTGGCTCTGTGCTAATAGCCAAACCCATATTTTGTGCCACAGTACTGTGCCAATAGCCATTTTATTTTAATTGATTATTATTTGTTTTATTGATTGTTTTAATTGTGATTGTGCATTTTTAACTTGTCTCTTTTCCATTTTGATAAAGCACCATGAATTGCCCTGTGTATGAATTGTGCTATACAAATAAATCGGCCTTGCCTTGCCTTTAAACAAATCCAAAACATGCAGTTACATAGAAATTCTCTAATACGCTACAGTTTAGGGAATTTGTTCAGGTTAATCCTTATGGGTTTTGTCATTTTGGGGCAGTGGCTTAAGTTTCACAGAATATAATCACTGATTTATGACACTGATGACAGTGGACAGTTACATTTTACAACGACATGATACGTTTTCTTAAATCATTGATACATTCTGTTTATAGAATGAGCTTTAAGGATGTGTTTATGCTTAAAAATTAATACTTTTACTTGTTAAATTGCTGATGCATGCAATCCACTACTACGA
>JAPTYQ010000003.1:16632505-16643288 GCA_029814465.1 Ostorhinchus cyanosoma
CTTTAAGGATGTGTTTATGCTTAAAAATTAATACTTTTACTTGTTAAATTGCTGATGCATGCAATCCACTACTACGAATAGCTGTGTATTATGCTAAAGAAATAAGATATTGCAGAAATCTGATTGGATAAGTTTTATGTCAGAAA
The DNA here is from genome assembly GCA_029814465.1 of Ostorhinchus cyanosoma. NCBI lineage: Eukaryota > Metazoa > Chordata > Actinopteri > Kurtiformes > Apogonidae > Ostorhinchus > Ostorhinchus cyanosoma. Next base: position 16,632,652 of record JAPTYQ010000003.1, read on the forward strand.
TAGAGCTAGATTATTAACAATTCATGCGTTAAAAGGTTAATGCTTACTATGCTCTCAGAAGCCATTATGCAAACATGGGATATGCACTAAAGGCATCTATGTATTCCACATAATAGCAATTTGTGGTTTGGGACTTAATTTGGCTTACAGATCAGTTCCAAACACAGCCCTGGGGGACGAATGAGCTCATATTAACTTTAGTTTTGTTCTGAAAAATACATTTTTTTTAGAGACCGCCACCTTGGAGTTCTAACCTAAATGTACTATTCATCAACACCTGCCATTTCTTTCTTTTAAAGTCTCTGTTTTCACTTTTGTTTCCTCTGCATTCCCTAATCTTCACTGGTGCTGCTTTGCGTCCGATCTAGGTGGAGGTAACTGGGGCAGCTGGAACCACTGGAGTCTGTGCAGTAAGACATGTGACTCAGGTTGGCAGCGCCGCTTCAGGATGTGTGAGGGCACCGGAGTACAGGGCTACCCTTGTGACGGCTCAGGAGAGGAGGTCCGGTCCTGTAATGAGAAGAAGTGCCCTGGTACGTGTACATATATAATATTTATGCTTCAAATGCTTGTATGAAATGTTGTTGCCTTTGCAGCTACATTTAGCTCTCTGAGGTTTTGCAGGTTGGCATGTGCGTTGCATACCCAATTTCCACATTCATAGTATTTTTCAGCCTGAATGGAAGTGATTCTCTTTTAGCGCCACAGCCACAGACTTCCATCATACATTTATGTTTGCATTCTTTATCTGTCTTTTGTTTGCCTTCCTGTCAGTGTACATAGCCATTCATGTTTATCTCATCATTGATTCTTAACTGGCCTTGCCTCATTTTATTCCATCTGGTGGCTCTTCCTTGATCTTTCCTTTGTAACATCTGTTTTTATTGCTAGTGTTAGGACGGTAGCTCTTGAAATATAATAGGTGACAGGTTACTAGTTGTTACCTTGTTAATTAAAACTAATTACACAGCAATTTTGATGTCATCAAATAATGAGGCTTATTACTTTTCTACCAAATTATTAAAATTGTGACTTTGAAATGAAAATGAATAAACATCAGTTTAAACCAGTAAGTCGAATCGTAGGAACCCTCCTAATAGAGCAGTGTTTCTCAACTTTTTCTAAGATAATGCCCTTTTTCGTTATCATGAGCCTCCTGCATCCCCCTCCAAAAAAATTGTGAGGTGGGGGTGCACTCTGTAATGAGGTGTGTGGGTATTAAAGAGCTGTGTAACAAGTTGTCACGGGGGGGTGTGTAAATAGTATTCCCTCTTCCCTGCTTCGTATTGATGCTTATACAGTCTAACGCCCTCCATTTCAGTCTCAGCGCCCCCCCCTCTCAGCTTTCTTATTCCAAATACTCCCTGACGGTACTACCCCTGTTGAGAAACACTGTAATAGAGTATGACAACATTAACAGTGAATACTAGTTTAATTGCCAGAGTCAGATGCTTGGTCATTGAGTTTTGGCATTTGACAGACCAATCAGATTCAGACAACAGAGGGCATCAACTGCCATACACTGTCTTTCCATAAAATGTTCATTGGATTTGAGGTAGACTTTGAAAAAAATATTTATGTGCAATTCCGTAATCTTGGCTGGGCTGTTTCGGTTGTAACAGAACAGGAGAAGACGCTGAGTGCTCTGTTATTTTCCATTTAAATTAGTCACGATGCCTTTTTTTTTTTTTTGTGAACGAGGCAGAGGAATAATCTGGTCTTCTCATCATGACCTGTTGTACCAGACGTGTTGTAACACTTATCTGTGGAGGCGCAGCAAAAAACTTGCAAAATTCAGAAAAGTTTTTCAGAGTTTGCTTTCTCCAAACATGTTGCAGTACAATGTAAAATACACATTAAATTTGTTTAAGTAAATGCATCCATAGCTAGTCATGGTGTATAGAACACACTACTATAGAGACTGAGTTTAACTCATAAAGACCCAGTGCTATTGTTGTGGCAGTTCCCAAGTTATGTTTTTCTCTATTTAAAATTACTTAAGTGATTTATCACCATTTCTTAAAATATGATCCTCTGTATTTAGCATTTCTTCAGTGTGAATTAGGTATTTTCACATATTGCATATCGTATAAACAGAGTTAACTGGAAAAAAGTGACTTGTTCAGCATGTCATTGATCCAATTCCATGAATTTTACTGGTGAATCAATGTTGTAGAAGATGACGGTGTTTCCACGTTCACTATGGAGCATCTAAACGTCCAAATGGGTCATATCTGATGACCATGAATAGATGACAAACTGTATTTTCATTATTTACGTGGCTTGATGGGTTTAGTGGATCAACACATATTAAACAGTTTACATCAGTAGGTAGTTCTGGTCACTGGTGCATATTTGAGTCATTATGGATTAAAACAGAAAAAAAGAGATAAAGAAAAGACTATCACCCATACCATTTTAACCCTAATTACAGGGTTACACCCTAATTTGAATTCCTTAGTCACCAATTGTCTGACTTTTCTGCCATGTTATGCTCAGAATGGACTATTTCTACTTCTTCTCCTTTGCCCCATTATTAATTTGCATTATCATTACTCCAAATGTGTGGGTGTTGACCAGATTTAATATCCTGTTAAACACAAAAAACCCAGAATGGACAAATCGAACACAGCCTTTAACACTAGTTTTAGCAGCCACTGTAAATCCCAGTTGGGCAAAAGATATTCAATTGGTTACAATCCCAACCTTCACTGCTGAATATTACAGTTTTAAAGTATTATAACAGATTGAAATTTCATTTATTTAATCATTTCATTTTCTAACACTTAAACATGTAACTATTTAATCCCTGATACTGCTTATCAGACTAATTTCAGGTCATTTTCTCTCTCTTTTGTCCACTCCCTCTTTATGTTTCTCTTTGTGGTTCCATGTGAAATATTCCGTGTCCCACTCAGTGTGATTTGTCAGTGTCAGCCTCTGCAGGCCACAGTGTGTTTTAATAAGCAGAACTCTTGACTCAAACTGCATCTGCACGTGAATACGCCGTGTGCGTTTTCCACTCAAGCCCGAATGCCACATGCGTCCACGCACACGCGGATATCTGACAGACTCCAAATGGTAAACTTTTGATTGCAACCTCCATCATGACCCCTTTATTTCAAGTACTTCTCAAGCCTTTTTTTATTTTTTCATACACAAGACGAGGATCTTGTCTGTTGGCACTGCGGGGGAACGTCATATGATGTTTTCTATTTTCTGTCTCTATCCCTCTCTTTCCACTCTCCACTTTCTGTCCTTTCCTTCTTCATCTCTCTGCATCGCCTTTGCCAGCACTCGTCTGCCCCCTCGGAATATCTTCAGAGCACTCTCTGGCGTTTTTTCATTAGGGCTATGAAAGAGATGGAGGGGGGGAAACAGATGAATAAAGAGAGGGGTAAGATGAAGAGGGAATGAGATACTGTACTGAGGCACTGACACTGACAGAGAGCACTGAGCAATGTACAAGGGAATAAGATTGGGAGCTGCTGCAGGAGAACATTGATTTGAATCTTGTTTTTTGTGCTTTTCTGTCTTTTTTTTTTGTGGCCATATGTGTGACTGTGGGAGTGTGCGCACGGTGATTTTTCTTTTGCTCTGTTCTTTTTCTCTGACAGTTCTTGTCAATTCACTTTTCATAATGCGGTTTTCCACAGCTCCACATGAGATATGTAAAGAAGAGCACCTCCTCTCCATGTCATGGAAGAGAGCTTCAGCTGGAGAAACCGTCTACAACAAGTGTCCAACTAACGCCACTGGTCAGTCATGTGATCTGCTCTTGGCTAATGTCCGTTGACTGGTGTGTTGGTTCTGCCCGCACTAATGTTGATTCAGATTCTTTATCATTTTCCGTCATAGATGTAATGTAAAAATTAAATGGCATTGCATTGGTCTGTAAAAAACAAATGGATAAAAACCCTTATAGACAGAATAAAATAGTATTAAAATATATAAAAATCCAAAAATAAATAATGCACATGATAAAAGTATAAAAATGGTACTAATCCGATGTTAAAAAGTACTGCACTTCAGATTTCTGTAAGGACCATTCAGCACTGCACTTGTATTATTTTGAGAGAACTTCAATAAATAGATCTTGATAAAAAATATATATATATATTACACTGACTATAGCCCAAGTCAGCCAATGTTGCACAGTGTGACACGAGAAGTCATTCCATAAACATGGCGACAAATGTAAATATTGTGTTGATTTGCAGATGTATTCATTATTGTTATATATTACTACTAAATTTAAAAATTATGTGGTTTCCTGGTGTGTCCAGACATACTGCAGCATGTTTCTTTTAAAACTCTTCTTCGCTTGTTGTAACGTCTGTCAACATTTGTTTTATTTTTTCATTCATGTGACTCTAGTTGTGGTAAAAAGGTCTTTCCATTGCAGTTTTGTGTGATATACCAATTGCACTACACCCGAAAAACCACCTCTTGCCAAAACTTTTAACCGAAAAATATGGGTGTTGGCGAAATTGCCGTTTTTCCATTAAATAAAATTTTATGTGCAAGTTATATTCGTACAATTTGACGAGTGTCTTGCATGTGAAACCTCTGTATCTCCTTCCTGTGGAAAGAACGGTTCATGACATGGATGGGTGGGGTCCCTGATGTGGTACTGATGCTTTTAGCTGTGTTTAGTAAGGAAGTAGCAAGGAAATCTTTCAGGTTTTCAGCCCCCGATGCTGGAACAGGCTTCAGTCTGAGCTCCATCTACAAACACTGATTTTAAAGGGAGAGTTAAATCACTGGAATCAAGGCTGTTGGTCTGTAAAGGGTTCAGCTGATTGTAAATGGGTTTTTTTTGTTCTGTTTGTGAATGCTTTTATTATTGTAAAATTGTGGTTATGTGACTGTATTACTGCCTTCTTGGCCAGGTCTCCCTTGAAAAAGAAATCCCCCATCTCAATGGGCCCAATCTGGTTAAATAAATGAAATAAAATAAAATAATCTGGATGTATATAATGTAAATGAACTCAACTACAGCCTGAAAATGAGTTAGAAACGGGATTAGATACAATGATATTATATCATAATAAGCTACTTATTATTATTATTATTATTATCATTACTACTACTACTACTGTTCTACAACTTGTTTCTACTAGTACTTTCTAATGTACAATTGCAATTTTTCACTACTGTTTTTCATAGTTATTGTATTACTTTTTTCTTGTGTGCATATTCCTGTTGTGATGCATTTGAAACTCTACTTTCGGGAGGGCTCGAGAGGATCAATAAAATCTAATCTAATCTAATCTAATCTAATCTACAACAGAGAATATAGAGAACTGGCTTCAAAAAATATAAACAACCAATTACTTGCAATTTTTTCAGCCAAAGAAAAGTTGAATAAACCAGATACTTGGCTTCATTGTGAGTCAAACATTTTATTAAAAAAACTCATTTCCATTCAGGTTCACTGCAGTTGTCACAGTCTTTAGTTCTTTGTAAGTTTGTGCGTCATACCAGTCATATCATGTCAAAGGTCAAGAAAAGGGATCAGAATTAAAGTTTATGGAGAAAATAATTTTTCAGTATTTTTATATATATATTTTTTTTTACCTTCAATACAGATAGACATTTCTACAAAATCACCTCAATTCTTTCCAAATAGAGTTGTTCAAAACCTATTCTACTTTTTATATTACAGTATCTACTGCAGGAAAAAAAATATTGCAATGTTGTGCAGCATTAGTCACTTAAATGGAGATTTTTAAAGACATGTTCCAATGTGAACACTTTAATCCCCGTATGTGCATCTAAAATTGACTGATTATTGGAGAATTTTGTAAATGCCATGCACTAGAAACATCAACAACAGCAGATATTTAGAAGCATCTTTACCTTTGTGTTGCATCAGTTACTATATCTTGCCATCACTACATCAGTTTGACGAATATTCAGAGGTGTTTTAGCTCCACAAAAATTACAAGATGGTCCTGCGATTTTAGTTGTTTTGTCGATGTAGATTTTTTTCCCCAACACCTACTTTAGACTTGTCTCACATGTTTCAATGTTTGGTTTAGTTCCAGTGTCCTCATGTGCATTTTAGCGCTTTACTTGAATTCACGTCTAACCGGAGATGGTTGTCTTTAAATAGTACCGCATGGAGTGGTAAAATACCAACTCATGCATTATCCAGCATTAATTCTTAATTAGTGCAGCAGATGTGTCCTGCTTGTATAAAGTCAAGCCATATTTGTGTTTTACTTACTGCTGCAGTCTGCTTTCGCCAGACATTCTCTTTCAACTTCCAAAAAAGCAAAAATAACAGCAAACTTTATGCTTTCTTTGTCAGAATTTGAGCCAAGAACAGATGCGGTTCAACATACCCGTAATATTAGTATGTGTCTTTACATCTGTCAAACTATAGCCTTGGCTCTGACATCAGACTGTGCCTGCCAGTGAAACATTATAGCTGAAAGAACGCTGCATTTGAGCTAAATCAATGCATCAAATTTAATTACCTGTTAAACTTTATAGTTTATTTACGTCAATCTCCTTCTCATAAAAAGAGCTGAGCCAGAAATCAAGTCCATATTTATTTGGCTTTGAAATCTTAGTTAAGTATGTTGGCATCGCTGCTTTGACAGGTAAAACAACCAGCAAGTTTGAGCTGCCAAACCATTTAGAACAGCTACAGGTGAAATGGTTTGGAGTTGTCACAGTCCTAAATAACATTCAATTATTATTAATAATTATTAAATATTCAAAGTAACCGAGCTGTTTAAACAGTCCCCCTCTGTCTATTAAAAATCCATTTTGCTGATGCAGTTCCCGTTGTATAAATCCTAGTTTTCTGGACTTGATTTTTGGATAGGCTTTGTTTTACTGATGCACAACAGCAGGTTTAGTGGCACCGACTGGACGGTTCCTGTTCATTATATAAATCACAGGTGTAAAACACTCAGCCCATAGGCCAAAACTGGCCTGCCAAAGGATCCGATCCGGTCTGTGAGATGAATTTGTGAAACGCAAAAATTACACAGAAGATATTAACAATTAAGGATGTCAAAATCATTTTGGTTGAGGTTCCACATACAGACCAATTTGAAACAGACCAGTAAAACACTACCATAATAACCTATAAATATTGGCAATTCCCCATTTTCTTTGTTTTGGTATGAAAAATGAAATATTTAGAAACTATTCTTTCACAAAAAATGTGAATAATCTGAACAAATATGAACAACCTGAAATGTCTGAAGAGAAGTCAGTGAAGTTTTAACAATATTCTGCCTGTTATTAAATGTTTTGTGAAGTTGTAGATCCACTGTGATCTGCAAGTTGTAATTTACATGTGTAAATGATACACAGAGGGGTAATATTGTTAAAATTGCACTTATATTTTTTAAGACATTCCAGGTTGTTCATGTTATTCCCAGTTTAATAGAACTTTGTAGACGTAAACATTATTATAATGTAATTTTACTTCTTTCTGCTGTTATTCTTTTAGTGGTCCAGCCCATTTCAGATCATATTGGGCTGAATGTGGCCACTGAACTAAAATGAGTTAGACATCTCTGATATAAATTGTAATCATGGGGGAAAAAAAACACAACTTGACTTTATTTATTTATTTATTTTTAAATATGTATTATTATGTAGAGTTACACAAATAATATTAATGAATTTTGTTGTATAAGTGTTTTATAAAGTTACTTACCCACTTCCCATTTTTTTTGGGGGGGGGGGGTTTACAACATTCTATCTATTTGCATAACATTAGATAATTTTAATGTAATATTTAATTATCTATGGAATGCTATTAAATATAGCCCTTATAAATACTGGTTATACTAATACACTAGTATTATACAACTACTACACAACTCCTATACTACTGTATGACTTTACTACTATACTACTGTACTACTACTATATAACTACTATACTACTATTAAACTACTGTACTGCTACTATATAACTCCTATACTACAGCTATACTACTGTACTACAACTATACTACCAATATATATATATATTAACCTGTTTCTTTAATTGTTTTGCATGTTTTTAATGAATCTGTGTTTGTCTTTTCATTCTAGGATCTGCTAGTCGTCGTTGCATGCTGGACAATAACGGAGTTGCTTTCTGGGGTCCTCCGAGCTTCGCCAGATGCGTCTCACTTGATTATAGATATTTACATGTATCTGTAAGTTCCTTTTCCTCCATAAACACAAAAATAGCCAAGCCCTTACCGTACACATCTAGACCGCTGTAGCTCTCTATGAATCATTCATTGAGAGCAGAGAAAAATGTATTTTAGATTACATCACTTCAGCCAGTAAGTTGCAGCATCACTCACCTTCATCAAACTTGTCTGTCTCATTAGTGAAGACTCTACCTGGTTTTTTTTTCATTAAAGTGTTTCTCTGCCCATATTTTCCCCTACTTACCCATCATGTGCTTCTCCTCAACTTTCTTTAAAAACTTTACTCAAAATGTATCTCTCTGTATCTCTAATTAGCTTTTCCAGAGCTTTGCACTCATACTTATCAATTAATGAACATAGCTAATGAATGTCTTCATCAGCCAGACTGTTTTCCTCCTCTGTGAACTTCAACCCCTTCCATCTCCTCAATGATGGCGGAAGGAGATGAGGGTCAGGAATTGTGCGTGACAAAGCTGATTGCACTGTTAGCTTCTGTTCCAACCTTTCATTAACACCAGGAGTCAATAATTAATTTTCTGTGATTGCTGTTATCTTCTGTTCTTCCAGGCCCTGTGTCTACCTCATCCTCTCTCACTCTCCATTTCACCCTCTGTCTTGCTTTCTCTATCTCTCTTTCTCTCTCTGAAGTGATGACGTCCATTTTTTTTCCCTGAGAGCGCTTCTAGGTCTCTCTCTTACTGTCTTTCTCTTTCTCTCTCTCTCACCATCTTCTTCTCTCTCTCTCTCTTTTTTTTCTCTTTCTCTCTCTTTTTTCTCTTTCTCTCTGTCTCTCACTATCGCTCTCTCTCACTGTCTTTCTCTCTTTTGCTCTCTCACTATCTCTCTCTTTCTCTCTGAAGTGATGACATCCATTTTTTTTCCCTGAGAGTGCTTCTAGGTCTCTCTCTTTCTCTCTTTCTCTCTCTCTCTCTCTCTCTCTCTCTCTCTCTCTGTCTCTCTCTCTCTCTTCTTTCCTATTTTAAGTACAAGCACATAACATCCCACCATGTACATATATACTTCTGTGTTTTGAACATGATCCTTGTAATGTTTGGTTTCACCGACTGTATAATCCATCGCCTAAGAGAACGTGCTACATTTAGTACTGAACCCATAAAGACCCGGTGCTAGCTTTGTGGCAGTTCCCAAATAAATTTTTCTCTCTATTTAACCATTTTTTAACTGATTAGTCACCATTTAGTCTAATATTATCCTCTGCATTTTACATTTCTTCAGTGAAAATCATGTATTTTCTTATAATTAACTCATAAAGACCCAAACACCCAGTGGTGACAAAAAACATATTCTGATCTAAATTGTTTAATACGTATAGATCCACTAATTCTATCAATACTTGTAAATAATTTCCACGTTCACTAACGGAACCTCTGAACGTCCAAATGGGTCATATCTAATGACTATGAAAAGATGACAAACTGCATTTTACACCAATTATGTACATGTATTGATAGGATTAATGGATCAAAGGTATTAAACATTTACAGCAGTAGGTGGTGTTGTTCGATGGTGGATGTTTGGGTCTTTATGGGTTAAGCTTTTAGTAAAACTGACTATATTTGTCCTCCCCTCACTGTGTTCTTGAATGTCTTTGTAGTTACGAGAGCATCTCGCGAAGGGTCAGAGGAACCTGGCCGGGGATGGCATGTCTCAGATCGTAAGGAGTCTCCTGGAGCTCTTGCTGAGGAGGAGCTACCTCAGTGGCGACCTTCTCTTTTCCACGGAGATCCTGCGAAATGTGACGGACACCTTCAAAAGAGCAACCTACATCCCAGCTACCGACGACGTGCAGGTAGGCAGTGCCCGTGAGCTCTTACTTGAAAGTCCCAGCACCTGCAAATGTTTTCTGATTAAAAGCTCCACTTTTTTACTGCACACGTTTTTTGCATGACAATGAGCCACAGCTACACAGTTGCTATGCTGCCAGCGATTAGTTTTTAGGGGTGTTTTTGTCTCTTGACTGTGTGTAAGACAGCAGGAAGCTCCTGCCTCAGTCGCCTATTTTACAGATAATTTATTTTATTTTTTTTTATAACCTGATTCTATACAAGGTGTGACAGGGAATAAAGTACAGCACTGCTGCTGAGTGCAGGGTAGGTACTGTAGGTACCACAACACAAAGACCATGATGATTAGCACTGTAGGAACATTGCTTTTGAGATTATAATAGGTCACAGTTTATTAACCCTAATATTAAAACGTGAATACGTAATGCAACTCTTAATTGCTTAACTGATTACATCTGATTCATTTTTATCAAGGTTTTTTTTCATCTGACAGCATTTTCCCCATTGGTAAACAGGCTTTACACTGTTCAAGCCTTTCAGTGTTGGACTTCATTTGCATCCTGGTTGATCAGATCACAAGTGGACACTAAATAAACTACATGGACAAAAGTATTTGGACACACTGTATTTAGGTGTTCCTTTTCTAACAGGGGTCTGGG
>JAPTYQ010000003.1:16645318-16661922 GCA_029814465.1 Ostorhinchus cyanosoma
CACTGTTCATGCAGAGGTGGACCTTACAGACCCTGTAGACCACATTGGACCTGAGATTGTTGACTCACTGTCCTCACTGGAACTGTCGCTGTCACTGTCTTATAATGTATTTGGAAGCGACCAAAAATAGTCACTTGCCCGACAAAGGGTCAAATATTATTTACATATGTACATTGTAGATGCACATGCTCATGGTGAGAACTGTTTTAAAGTCTGATGGCTGTGGGGAGGAATGACCTGCAGAATATATATAACATGTATATAATGTCCATCTTTACAGTCCACATTAGCCTCCTTTACTGTAACAGTTGCTGCCTTCAGTGTGCATATACGTGTTATCCTTCAATAACATTTCATTATTCGCCATAAAAATCCACCTGTTTACCAAACTGCAGTGTCCACCCAATATTTGAGCTAGATGTATGTGTGGGGGGGGGTTAGTACATTTTTGCAATCCATCTCGATGCCCTTGGGTTGAGGTATATTCACCTGCCATCTGGACACAATAAAAATGCAAGCAAGTATGATATTGTATCCCATGTGGTTTTAGTTTACTGCCCCATAGTGCACTCTGCGCTCATCCTTACTGAATGAAAATATTTCAATGGGCAACACTTCTACAGAGAGTTGGACATGGAGTATAATACTGGCAAGTGACACTCTTCTGTTTCACCCATCTGCTCATTCACAGGTTGCTCCCGGTGCTGCACTGCTGATGAGAATATTGGAGGATTTCATTCACCTCATTGGAGCAGACCAGAAGCCTTTTCAGAGTTTTCTAGTGGTTACCAATAACCTCAGTAAGTGTCACACAGTGTTGATACACAATGGTGCATTAACATCACTGCTTAAAGGCTGTCACTAATGAAGATTAGATGCATTCATATCCTCCTGAGACCCAGTAAGTAAAAGTTTTGGCTTTTTTTTGCATGAAATAATTTCCTTGATTGGAAACAACATAAACCAACAGTTTTTGGTTTTTTGTTTTTTTCAGATACATTTTTTTTTTTTTCGTGGAAGGTCCTTTCCAGTTAATAGCTTTTTTTTTCTTTTAAGCTGTAAAACTCTTGTCCACTATAGAGATGCATTGCTGGGTCTCATATTTATTAAATAAAAAAGAAATCATTTATTAAATTAATTTATTGATATATTGAAATATAATCCTCACTAATCAAGACTCCATAACTTTAGAGATATAGTTGTTGCAGTGATATTATTTGGCAGTGTTGTCAGTTTGAAGCATTTTGTGGCATTTTTGTTTTTTCAGTGATAACCATCCAACGAGAGCCAGTGTCAGCAGTTTCTAGCGATATTAACTTCCCTATGAAGGGCCGCAGAGGGATGAAGGACTGGGCAAGAACAGCAGAAGACAAGCTCTACATCCCTAAAGAAGTCTTTACAATCCCAGCAGAAGGTAAAAAAAACAAACAAAAAAACAAACAAAAAAACTTACCTTGAGTAAAGTTTGAGCTCCAAACTTATAACCATCATTTAAACAGGGTTTTAATGCTTATATTCACTCTCTTAGGGAGCTTTGGTAACTTCCTTGAGTCTGACTTTTGGAGTTTTTATCCAAAGTAACTGATGAAAAGAGTGACAGCATGTTTCTGGGTCCTTTTGACTACTTGACAATACTGGAAGCAAGAAATAAATGAGCTGCAGTAGCACATGAGGAGTGTAGGAGAAAAAGTTTTTAATAGAAATATGATCTGACAAAGTAATAAAAAGCCAACTTGTAATTGAATCTGGCCTCCATACTTGTCATCAATGATACAGATTTCACACAATAAGGATGCTCAGTTGGTGAATTGAAACTGATATTCTAATTAATGTTTAATAATAATAATGTAGGGGCAACGAAATGAATATGCTCTCACGCATTTAGTCGATATTTAATTGCCCTATAGATAATTCAGTTTAACCGTTTCCTTTTTGATCGTACCGTACTGTCTTCCTCTGCTTATCGGGGTCCGGCTCACAGGGGCAGCAGCCCCAGCAGAGAAGCCCAGACAGCCCACCCCCCAGCCACTTCCACCAGCTCTTCTGGGGGACTCCTGAGGTGTTCCCAGGCCAGCCCAGAGATATAATCCCTACAGTGTGTCCTGGGTCAGCCCTGAGGTGTCCTCCTGGCTGGACACACCCAAAGCACCTCCCCAGGGAGGCGTCTGGGGGCATCCTCATTAGGTGTCCGAACCACCTCAACTGACTCTTTTCAACGTGGAGGAGCAGCGGCTCTACTCCGAGTCCCTCCTAGATGTCCAGCCGCTTGTACTCGCGACCTCGTGGTTTTGGTCATTACCCAGAGCTCACGACCATAGGTGAGGGTCAGAACGTAGATCGACCAGTAGGTCAAGAGCTTCACCTTTCGGCTTAGCTCCCTCTTCACCACAACAGATCGATTTAGCGTCTGCATCACTGCAGATGCCGCCCACATCCGCCTGTCGATCTCCCGCTCCATCCTATCCTCACTCGTGGACAAGATCCCAAGATACTTAAACTCCTCCACCTGAGGTAGGACTTCCTCCTCAACCCGGAGAGGGCACTCTACCCTTTTGCAGCTGAGGACCATAGCCTCAGACATGGAGGTGCTGATCTCCATCCTAGCTGCTTCACGTTCGACTTTCTGATAATTTTACGCCAAATGAATTGCAGAAGGCATATTTGACATATGTAAGTTACATATGAAACAGCCTATTACTGAAATATAAAAAGAAACTAAAATAAGGATAAGTATCAACTGGAGTTAAAGTCCTTGGAGTAACTGCATTGACTGAGTGAAATCTGTAGACAGTGATGAGGAAATAGTGATGGAAAAAAATTTTTTATGTTGGTTTTAAGTGAGATAATATCATGATCTTTCAAAATATTTGCAGTCTCACCTCACATAATATGCTCTCTGTGCTCAGCAGTGTTGTGCAAGTTATTTCCAAACTGTAGTACATTACAGATTACCTGTTACTGTTTTTAAAAAAAAATTCCTTACCTTACAATATTACGGTCTCAGAATTGTAATGCATTACATGAGTCCTGTATTACTTTTGAGTTATATACAGACTCTCGTCATGTGGACTGATAGCTCAGTAAGTAACGCTAAGGTGTACGATGTTTGAATCCCAGCAGGAACGCTTGCATTTTTTTGGCATTTTACATGTTAAAACAAGGGGTGCAGCACAGAGGACACCGCTAAATAAATCTGCAATCGATAAAGAATTCTAAATAGTCATAGAAATGTTATGCTAATTCTAACTAGCTTCTTTAAGCAGGGTTAGGGTTAATAATGAGCATATGTCCACATGGACAGATACTGTACTGTCTTCTGCCATCTTCACTCATTGGCTGAACACCAACAGGAAATAAAATTTTCCTGCCGCATTTTTGATTTGTTAAGATACTGTGGTCTTGCCGTTTTTGTTTTGTTTTGTTGTTTTTTATTCATTTGTGTAATTAAATTATGGGGAAAAAGTGTGTTGTAATGCAAGCCCTATTGAACATGTACCAAGTAAAATATTGCTGAAAATTGATTAGTAATGCTATACACTACTGCGTTACAGCTAAAAGTAATCTGTTACTGTAATGCATTACTTTTGTAACATGTTGCCCTCAGCACTGGTACCACATACATTCACAAAATCACAATGTGATACTACAACTACTCATGTTAAATGTATAGACTCTAACACAAACATGAACCTTGTTTGTGACCTGGTGTTGAACTTTCAGGCGTGAAAAGGCTATATGAGGTATTAGATGTATGAGGATCAGTTGGCACTTCACTTAACACTCTTCAGCCAAGGTCGGCCTAACTCACCAAGTGGAGTTTTCCCTCACTGTGGACTCACACAGTCACAGATGTGTCTCATAGAAGCTGATAGAAGGCTCCTGAAGGACAGTGAAGGGTAATGCTGGACTGTAAAGAGACCCCGGAGGGTTCCTCAAGAAGATGCTGTTCTTTCATGTGTCAAGACGTCTGCTTCCCCCTCATGAGAGCATCGAGTCCTCATGCACTTTTGAAAGAGATATCTTTACTTTTAGCACGCGAGCAAAGTTAATGATGTCAGCCGTAAGTGCTGTGGTGTCACGTAAAGCCACAAAACAAGAAAAGAGGATTCACAGAAACAAAAGGTGTTACTGCAATCATTGCTGAAATCAGCAGGAAGTGAATTGTTTATATCTGACAAGACAATTACAGCAGCAGATGTGATGCACTACCGAAGAAGGCAAAGGTCGCTCCTCGCAGGAAATTACACTGGCCAACTTCCTGTCTGACATCCTATCCGCAGCCCAAATTAAAGTTCAGAGAAGCTGCAGGCCGAGAGATCAGATCCGCCTCTGACTCCTGACCTGAGCTGAGGACAGTGACTCCCTTTGATTGGCACCGAAAACATCCTGTATTCTGACCTCAGAGCTCCTCGCCTCAACTCTTCTCCTCTCCTCGTCTCTAATATGCATTAAAATGGCATATTTATTCTGAGCTGTACGTTCATTCACTGCCTGCCTCACATTTAATGTAACATCTTTATTAGTTGTTGATGGTTTTTTTTTTCTGCTTTTCCCATTTAATGGAACAGGAAATTCAGATATCACTGAGGATTAATCTTCTTTTCCAATTAGAGGCAAAATGGGGGTAGCTGTAGATTATTTAATGCTGCTGCATAACATTTTCTTTCAAATTCTCTAGTTATGCTGGCTTTTTTAAACTTCACTGCCTTGATATTATATTTTCCACAGCGTCTTGAGTTTTTCTGTACATTATTCTCATAGTTTGCAGTTGCTGATGTAATCAGGCAATCATCCTCTGTCTGTGTATGTGCATGTGTTTGTATGTTAGAGTGTTTTCAAACCCACCAGTAGACACATAAATCTTTGTGTACACTTTTGGTTCAGTCCTAAATAAGGCTTTTATTATGAATTGGATACTACTCAGGGACATGCTGACAAGAACTCATTGTACTTTTGTTTTGGCAGGTAAGTCAAACTCTGTTTCTAAATCTTGATAATATCAAAACCAAAAAAGTGAAATAAATAAATAAATAAATAACCTCACTTCATAGCTCAGCTAGAGGCTCATTTCAATGACTTTAATGTCTTTATAACTGATCTTCATTTCAGCATTACTCTTGAACTCAATGGGCCTGAATTTCTGGCAGTTTCAGCTGCTGTTTGAGCCTTTTTATTTGTTAAGATTTAGTAGGCCCGGCCAGACTGAGTAGAAGAGTAGTTTGCCAGTTCATCAGCTCATTAACACTTTATAGCATTTGAGACTCATCTATTTAAGGTGGTAGTTTGTTCACAGAGAATGTGCTTGTGTGGATATTTTAATGAAAAAGAAACAGAGAATAATACTTCACAAGGGTGGGATTTATTTTAGATCATATTGTAGACATAATGAGCTTGATAACAATAACTTACTCTAATTTAAGTCAAAATAGTCATAAAGTTTCTGCCCTGATACCAGCTACTGTAACATAGACTCTAAAAAAAATAGTATGGCATTTATTTAATTTATTTATTTTTTACTACCCATCATTCCTTTCTTGCTTGTTTTACTTTAATTTTTTTCAGGTATTATGAAGATATCTTTGATTTGTAAAAGATGAAAATAGATGGATACAAGAATTCATGGCATTAAGTATGAATAACAAAAGCATCCATAATGTGCAAAGCCATGTCATACTTCTACCATGTAAGAAAATTAAGCTTATTTTACTTGCAGGTCTGTAACACTTCACGCAGCATTTTTTATTTTAGTTGTAGTTTTGGGGTGTTTATAAATAGTGTAGTTTTATTTAATTTGAAGCTAAAAGAGGCAGAAATCAAACACCAAAATTATACACCCTGATCCAGTCTATCCAAAGAAACGAACTGAATCTACAGATACATGATGTTATGCTGTTTTATCCCATTGTGGAAAACAGCACAGTGCCAAACTTTTCTGGTTGTGGGAGCTACCATGTTGCTGCTGTTTTCAGCTATAGAGTAGAACATCTGTTGGTTGATTAATATTCACATATTTAACCCACCTACCTGTCTGAAAACACCTGAAAACTCTGGAGTTAAGATGAGGTGCAGAAGTTTTCTTTTCACTTTCGTACAGATTTTTTAATATTTATTTTATCTGCTAAAACAGTTACCTTTTCTGCAATGTCAAATGTGCAAAAATCTGTTTCATACAGTTAATATCCACATTTAAACATAAAAGAATGAGTATATCCACCTTCTGAATTTTCAGAATTAAAAATCTGTGGTCTTTTTATAGCATAACTTAAAAAATTTGGCAGAAAACACTATGCTAACAGTCAAAAAAGTACAGTAACCATTGCATCATTTGCTCCTCCTGCTAGTTTAAGAATGCCTTTAATAATACTTTTGCATTACTAATTACATTATTTTTACATTTAGGGAGATTAAAAAGATCTGTAATGCCTCTGAATTAATATGTGTAAATGCCTTGTTATATAATCGTTACATCATGTGTACTTTTTCTGATATGATATTCAGCACACGTAGTTGACTTTTTAGCATATGTTATCTGATGAATTGCTCCATGCAAAGTGTGTCCTGTCTCATGAGTAAGGACACTATTAGTGTTCTTGGCCCCTGTGGGAACTCTGCCTCATCCCATTGGCAGTTCATGAGTTGAGGTCTTCAGTTGATTGGTATCAGTTTGTTTGCTTCATTTAGTCCATAATGAAAGCCCATCTGAGACGGACAGCTTCAACATGCTCATAAAGTCCCATTGGCACCTTTGTGTGTGCACATGGGCGCACGTACACACAGCCAATTGATAGGTTCATGAATCGCTTGACTGGGCAGAGGCTGGGACTGTTCTTCACTGATTTTCGAGATGACGAACTCCTCCTCTCCCTCCTCAGTCTGTTTCTCTCACAAACACACAAACAGCGAAGTGTGTCTTGCAGCCATGCACACACATAACATCCAAACATACAAGCAAGAAATGACTTCATATTTCACATTCACCCTCGCTGGGACATGAATCCAGCTATGCACCATTAACACTCAACTATTACTCAAACAGAGAACACACACTGTGATATTGTGGAAAGGACAGACTTCCTTGTTTACAGTTTTAACGTTAACTGCTCAGTTAGCATCGCTGTTGAGTGGTGAAGTTGACCTTTAAGAGAATAATTGATGATAAACAGTTGCCTTGTTTGAATGCTATGTTTACTTTGAAGAAAGATTGTGTATAGCAAATATAATAGGATGATGCTAAACTCCAGTCTACCCACTTTCACAGTTAATGACTATTTTAAGAGTTAACCTGTGCTAATTAGCTTAGCTTTAATCACTGTGAGCCAATCAGATCCCCTACATAAAAAAAAAAAAATAATAATAATAATCCTAATATTTAAGATGGGTTGTGGTCCAGCAAAGTTTCTTATCCATGAGGTGAGACATTATTGACCTTGGAATTGAGTGATAAAGAGCAAAAGTGTGTTTGGTTTATGATGCGCTATAGAACTGCCATAAAGTGGTACCACTTATCGAAACACCTCAAACTTTAACTTGTCTGACATTTATCATTTAATTACTGTTGGACTTCATCAAATGGCATTATAATTGGCTAGTCTATGGATGAGATTTTTAAAGATTATCACAGAGGTCGTCTGATTGTTGTGTAGCTAATAGTTATCACAAAAATAGTTATTTATTCAGAGAACTGGGGCATTTTCCCATAAGACTCCATTCATTAAAAAAAATAACCTCTGGTCTCCCTTGGGATGTCATGATGTGGTTACACCTAAGGATTAGAAGTATTTGACATATAGTTTTTGGTCTGTAAATCTTAATTTAATTCGCCTTGTTTCTTTTAAACTAGGCTAGCTAGGCTAAGCTAGGACTGGAGGTGAAGGGAAACAGCTTGTGTGGGTGTCTTTAAAGACATAAAACATACACCCACTGGTAAAATTAATGTATTAAAATGTCTCTTTTGTTTAATATGCATCACATATGGAGACATGTAAAACTCCAGGGTCTTGATAGTAGGACACGACTCAAAGAAATCATCAGCTCTGGTTTGGTGAGAAATGGTTGTAAATCATTGAAAACCATGCCTTACTTATTGTCATATGTCTTTATTTTTTACCTATGTGATCTTTGCTTTTAGCCAGTTCAGCCAGGTCTTTGTTTTGGACAGAACTGGACTATCTGTTTTCCTCAGTGTGTCTGTATGATAACTTGGCTAATCAACTCTTGGCTCCATCTCTCCTCTGAAGTCACAGAGTTAGCATCTCATCTCATCAAGAAAGTGGTTATAACCCCATTTTGAAATGGAATGAATTGAATTAAATAAGTGTAATATAGATTGATACAGTTAGTTCTATGAAACATTTAAGCCTAGATCTTGCAACCAAGTATGCAGCAATGGAATTTAGGCTGATCTGAAATTTTGGATCTGTAAATAGACCTGAAGGAAAACAAATGTGCATGAAAAAGTAGCAGTGACTCATGCTAGACTGTTTGGATGTAGAGCTCAATCTCTGATTAAAACCATCAATTATGGCTTGGGGATCAACTTCAAGCATATCTTTTCTTGACAAATGGTGTATTAAAGTTCACAGTTGGTGAATGGTGGTTTGCCATTCTGCTGGATTATAGCTGACCACCAATCATTTAAATGCTCAGCAAGGGGAGAGTGACAAAAAGTCTGTTCGTGGGAAATTAGAGTTTTGTGATTGAGTGCTTTTGTGGTATTAATCATCTGCCAGTGTAGGAGTGCCATCCCTTAACACACTGATTTACCATTTACCCACAATACACTGACTTTCTCATTTGCATGCCTTTGTAGACACTGTCCAATTAGGATCCATCACACTCACAGGCTTTTTCATGCTGACTTTGATCTGTTTTTTGCCTCCTCACAGTCTCACAATTGGCTTTTTTTCCCCGACTGTCGAGATCTTTTTTGTCTCTTCCGCTTTCTCTCCTCGTCTGTCTTGCATAGCTATCTCTCTTCCTGAGTGTTACCTCTTAGGCAGAGGGGAGACAGATTTTGGATGAGTCACCCAGTGTGTCTGATACCATCAGGCCCCTCTGCCTCCCCCTCTCTTCCGCCGATTCTCCGACGTCGCTTCCCTCAGCCTAAAAGGGCAAAGGAGGGAGTGGCATCTCTCAACATGAACTCTTTCCCTCTGTACTTGCCTCTCTGCCTCCTTCTGCCTTCCTCGCTTGAGACAAAGTGACATTTACAGAGGGACATTGTGTCTCCATGGGAGCTCATTCTCTTTTTTGGTGAAGGAAGAATGAAGGGACTGATAGGAGGCGCCGGGTTGTCCAGAGTCGCTCTTGAAAAGGGATGGAGAAGTTAAAAAGTGAGATTGAGAATGGTGGCAGAAAGAGACGCTGATGAGAAAGGAGTGGTGATGATGAGGAGGAAACAAGACAAAACGGAAAGGGAGGACAATGTCTAAAGACAGCTGGAGGTCTCTATTGAACAGTTTGAAGCAATTGATGTGAAGTTGAAGTTAAGTGACTGCATGACATCAAACTGAGCTGTGGGATTACTAGCAAAACTAGAAACCATCAACCATCTAACATTTGAGTTTAACACTGTTTTGAACCCAAGAGCACGGAAACGTTTGATACACAATATGTAACTGTCATAGCGTTTGCTTCAGGAAGGTGTTGCAATTAACCAACTGTTATTGTTTTGATGTAGCCAACAGAGCATTTGTCAGTGACAGCTTAAGAGAAAATGTAAATTAAGCTAAAATCGCAGGTTGACGAGACAGATGAAATCTGTCTTTGTTTGCTTCAACAGCTACTCGATGTGTACGGCTCACTTCATGTATTTCAGGTTAGCTCAGATTTATTCACCATCAGTTTCCTTGATTCCCTTGACTGCTTTGAAGGATTAATATTCAACAAAGTCTCCCAGAAATAGCATTCATATATAGATAAATAAGAAATCCAATTACTCGTTGGCAAGAACCAGTGACACTAGTGGCATTGTTTTCAGCTCAGAAGCACATTAACAACATTTAATCAATATGATGAAACAAAATGTAATGCAGGAGGTGTCATGTTTCTAACAAAATAGAAATTTAGAGGCGGTTTAGTTATATGAACCCAGTTTCCTCATGCTTTTAACCCATAAAGACCCAAACAGCCACTGGTGACCAAAAGCATCTACTGTACTGATCTAAAATGTTTAATACCTGTTGACCCACAAATCCATCCTATCAATACATGTAAGTAATGGAGGAAAAATGCAGTTTCTCAGCTTTAAATCATAATCAGATTTGACCCATTTGGACGTTCAGAGGCTCCATAGTGAACGTGGGAACACTATGCTCTTCCACAACATTGATTCACCAGTAAAACCCATGTACTTTGATAAATGAAAGTGGATGGAAACACTTTTGTTTTTATGTTCAGTTGTTTATACTGTATATTTGCTGAAAAAGTCACTTTTTCTTGAGTTTACGATCTAATGACCTTTGAATTTACTCAAAGTTTTCATGAATACATACATGATCAGTGAATTAAATATAGGAAAATACATGATGTACACTGAAAAATGCAAAACACAGAGGATTATATTATCATAAATGGTGATAAAGCACTGAAAAATGGTTAAATGTAGAGAAAAGTCATTTGGGAACTGCCACATAAGTCGCAGTGGGTCTTTATGGGTTAAACAATATGCAACCTTAATTCTCTATATACTAGATTGAGTGAAGGCCTGTATTTATTTTGTATCTATTTTTTTGTGGGATACTTTAAGTTAAAATAGAAGGTGTTTCTACTAAAATACATAATTTCATTTAATTTATCAAGATCATCTACATAATCTCATTTCGAATTATAGTAATATTCCTATAATATCTAAGATGAACATACCCTATGATAATAAATTCTCGGAGAATATTCTTTTTTTTCCCTTCTACCCTATATAATAGCTGCCATGATGCAATTTTAATGCATAAAAAACAGAAGGATGCAATTAATTATAAGAGGTTAAAAGATTAAGTGCTTTTCTGGCAGGCTTCACGGTTATGTTTTTAATGATGCTACATTCTGCTAATTTACAAAATGTCTGTGTAGCCAGCAACAAACCACATCTCACCTCTATGAGCAGACATTCTATTTTATTGTAATATGCGAGTACTTCACAGTTTCCATCTTATTTCCTCCCCTCGGGAATTTATTCCCACTAAATGTAACCTATACATGACTGAAGTGCTACTCGTCTGAAGAATTCAATTTTTTCAGGCTCCGACACCTCATACCTTCACATGAAAGCATGTACAGTATATACATAATAAATAATTGATGAATTTCTGTTTTGGCTGATCAGTTGCGTAATTTTCTGTGTTTCAGAGACGGAGGCAGACTCGGAATCTACAATGTACTACGTAATTGGAGCCGTCTTATACAGGACGTTGGGGATCATCCTGCCAGCGCCAAAGTGAGTTCTTTTAATGTTAGGTGTTGTGTGATATAAAGCACTTCAAACTCATTCCCATGCACTTTCTTCATCTCTTATTTCCTCGACAACTGCTCATCATTCAGCTCTGTTTTCCGTACCCTTTCATCCGCAGCTTCTTCCTGTACGCTACATCTGTCTTTTTCTTTATATTATTTTCATTGTCATTCTCGTTATGTCTGTCTCACTGTCGCACAAATATCTTGTCCGTTCTTATTTTTTTTTTTTCCCCTGAAATGTACCGCAGGCCTAATGGATCCTGAAACTTAGAATGTAGAAATTTCAACTGTAAAAATAGATATTTAGTCAAAAAATCAGGGGGGTTGTCAAAAGGCCACTGTGATATGGTGTTTGTGCTGGCCCCGGGCCCTCTTATTCAGGTCAACGCTCTTAGTTGTGGATGAGCTGGATCTGGTACAACCCTTCTCTGCCACTAGCTTGTCTGAATGCTAATAGGTCCAGGGCTGTGTTTTCACTTAGGTGCTGGCTTCAGCTTTCCTAGTCTTTTGTTAGTTTTTATTTATATATTTATATATTTATGTGTTTATTTCTGCAAACACATGAACAAAAAACCCTGAGAAGTATGGCAGGGGCTTGTGTATGTACCAGTGTATACATTTTACAATCAGAAAAAGAAAGCATCTCACCAGCATATTTTTATATCATTGTTTTGATGAGCATCAAAGAGACAGTTCTGCTGTATTTGTCAAAAAGTAACCCTGTTTTCTTTTTTTTGTTTTGTGTGTGTGTCTGTGTGTGTGTGTGTGTGTGTGTGTGTCCGTGCAGTCCCCCTGCAGTGATCAACTCCAAGATCTTGACGGTGACAGTACGACCAGAACCACAATCCAGCGAGCCCATGGTGGTGGTGGAACTGTCACCTCTTTTAAATGTAAGTTGGAAAAAAAACCTCTTCCTCCCTTAGCTATAACGGGGTTTCTCAAGAAGTCTGAAAAGTCTTGAATTTAGAAATCTGCATTTAATACCTTAAAAAAGTCTTTAAAAGGTATTACATTTGATATGGCAGGTCTTGTTCGACTGTATTGTGTATGTTCAATGTCCAAACTGCAAAGAAAGTAGCTCAGTTCCACCCGTTACAACCCGACAATTTATATTGACATTAGGAACCAATTCAAGAATCAATTTATTTGCCATTTGCAGTAGAAAAACTGCATTGGAAACGAAGTGCAAGAGCTCAGCAAAAGGTGCAGGAAAGGCAGTAAACAAGTTAAAATGACAATTAAGAATTAAGTAAAAACAATAAAAACAATGAAAAATTACATGAATACAAAAGTACATACACCATACATTGTTAAATATGTGAATTCTCAATTATTGCTAACTTTGCAGCCCCCGTAAGAATTGTCTGGGAATAGTGGGAATCAAGGCGTTGGAGTAAATAAAAACATTTTCTTAAATTCTAGGAATCACAAATTTTTTATCAATGTGGCTGTGAATTAGGTTGTGAAATTTTCCATTCTGTTCTAAGTAGTCTTAAAAAGGTCTTAAAAAGTGTTGATTTAACTATAGGAACCCTGTATAACAACCACAGTGGTTTATGTGTTTTCATACTATATCAAAGCACAGACACACTGGAAAAATCTAAATCTTACCGAGTGTTTTTTTTTCTCATTCGTAAATGAACTATCTCATCACACCTAAAATGAGACATAATCACCTAAAGAGTAACTTTTCAGTGATATAAGAATGTATTTTTAGACAATAGATCTTGAAAATCTTATTTATTTCTAACCAAAATAATTTTCACTTTTTTTTTTTTTTTTTTGCTTGAATTAAGGCAAACAAATCTTGAATTAAGCAAAAAAAATCTGCCAATGGAACAAGTGAAAATGATTTTGCTAAGATTTCTTGAACTAAGATTTTCCAGATCTATTTCTAAAAATAAGTTCTTATATCTCACTGAAAAGTTACTCTTTAGATGATTATGTCTTATTTTAAGTGTGATGAGATATTTGGACTAGAAATGTGGAAAAATACACTTCATAACATTTTAATTTGGCAATGCACAAAGCTGCTGTTGACCACTTCGCAGCTGAAGCAGTGCTTTAAAATCTGCCTTATTTCAAGAATAGTGAAAAAGGAGGAAAAAAAAGGGACTGTTATGTCATTTTCCCTCATCTGAGACGCTGTAGGGACCATCAGAAGAATCCTACACTGTCCGCTTTGTAATATCAAAGCTTGTCAGATGTGACCAAAATGTAAAAACTCCATATGGAAGCACTTTGAAATTCAAAGGTTCCTTATCCGAAGCGTGCCCAGTAAGTATATGAGTACACTGCTTGCATACTGAGCAAATTTTGGATAAGAAATTTTTTTTTAAGCTTTAAAGGATTCCTTTTCTCCCAGCTGACCCGTGTTTCCTGAGTTTAGATAAAAGAGAAAGTGCTGCATGCTATAAAGCGCCATAGTGCTTAGTGAATTGCCTGAATAAATGCAGACCTTTTTGACTTGCTTTTATCGCAGTGTCTCCTGGTACCTATACAGTTTATATTACAGTGGAGTGTGTTATTATAAATGACTCGTGGGGTGTCTTCAATGGAAAGGACTAAGTGCAAGTTTAATGGGAGGTACTCTTCACGGCCTCAATAAGATGGGTTTCATTAGCCACTCTTCTGTGTACAGGTGGGTGCCGTTCTGAAAATAATGTTTAATATTTAATGTTTCTCTCTGGAAAAAGATGCATACACAAACTCTAAATATCTAATATAGATGTACGTACTAAGGTCATATACTGAAATCAGTTTGTAGATATTTCAGCGTAGACCTGAGGGTCAAAATAATTGCTGTGTTTCATTATAAACTTTTTGTATTCATTCTCCGTCCCCTGACACTCCATCTCACAGCTTTAAATCGCTGATTCATTACATAACTATGGCATTTTCTTTATATCCCTCTATCTTTTATGTTCCTATTATTCCGCTCTTTAACACCTTTGGCGCTTCGACAACCTCTGTCAAGTGGATGACGTCTTAATGCTGATCTGAGCACGCTGCTGTGTCATGACCGAAGGCTCCCGTTGAGGACAGTTAGTGCTTAGCTGGTGGAAAGCACAGTGCACATGTGGAGGACAGAGGCACCTGTGTAGCTTTAACTGAGTGCGTAGAGATGATCATCCTGCCAAAGTCTAGTCAGAAACATAAGCCCTTCAAATATTAGATTATTTTAATTCAGATATTGAAGTACTAGGATGGATCGTTGTATTAGTAGTTAAGATATTTAACAGGATTCATTTTTTTAATTGGTTTTAGTTCAATAATGTTAGTGATACGTTCTGTGTGACCAGATTTATGTTTTACCCTGTTTTAGTTGAAATAGTTGGTCAGTATGTTAAGATTGTTAAGATAGAAAACATGTGTATGCATAGGAGTTAATTATCTTCTGTTCATCCTTTAGATACATGTCTATACACACACACATTCACACATATAGTATTATCAGACATAGGTGATAAGAAGAAAACTTATTGTTGGTGTAAGTTTACTTAGGTTTGAGGCCCCACTTCTTCTTGATCTTGTTAGATAGAGCTAAAGACCACCCCATTTGTACAGGTGAGCCCGCCCACAGGGAAAATAAATGTACAATTCAACTTATGTTCGGGGCTCATTGTTCTTTGAGTCCTCAGTGTTGAGTATCCATCTTATTTGTGGTCAGAATAAACTTTGTCATCTTTGATACTGAGACAAATCCAGGCTCATCTCTGGAGCTTCTGATAAAAGAACACGTTAACACCGCTTTTACACATAGATCTGGGTAAAAAGGTGAAATGGTGATCCCGCCTTTTTTCCACCATTAACCGCTTTACACAGCCGAGACAAAGGAGTAACAGAGGTGAGACAGGCTGGACTTTTACACAGCGGACCTGTGTTCTGGAATCAAAGGTGACACAGCGCATAGTGTGACTTATCGCTTCTGGGTCAGAAATACCCAGAGCATAGCGGTGTTGCTAACCTCTCCAGAGTCGGCCTGTCTTTCACTGTTCCACAAATGTTAGCATGGATAGAGTCCTCTGCCTGAAATGACAACAGCTTGCGGATCTCGGCGTCTCCCCAGTCCAATGTATTTCTTGATTCGTTGATATGCTTGTTTATTGTACACAGCCCACGCTCATTTTTAAATCCCCCCGGCGCAGGAGAGACAGTGGGCACATATGAAGGCACTGGCATGGATTCAGTGGCAGCCACCCTGGGCGCCACAGGTGCCGCAGCGGCTTCATCCCAGCACGTTTTGCGTAAGGTTTTCCTTTTACATAGCGTTCCGAAATAATGATTCCACTTTTATACTACCTCCAGAGGCATTACAAACCAACGATAAAAGGTTGGACCTAATGATCCCACCATTTCGTTAACACAGACGTTGTTCCGGAATAATGGCGAAGTATTCCCACAATAGATGTTCTGTGTAAAAGGGGCTAAAGTAGCATCAACAACACTCCCTAATCAGACAGTAATAGTGGTTTGATGATAATGGAAAAACCCTAGTAAATTTGTAGGGTAATAAGGTGACCAGAAAGGGTAATATTGTGTAAAACATTTAAATATGATGACAAGTAATGCAGCATTTAAAAGAAACAATCTGATTGGCCCCCTTGTGTACATCTGGACACTGATTGGCTCATGACGCGTGGCTTAGTCTTATACCCCCATAAAAATAAATCGAAACATATAATTTCGCATTAAAATGGAACCCGTCACAAGTATTTTCAGGTACTTAGTCACAGCATTAAACATGTCAGTTGGTGAAGAATTTCAGTCTAACAATATGGTAATTAGTAATTCTGACTTTCAAGAATTTGTGTAATTATGACAGTTTTTCACTAACAGTGCCCTAAAATATAAGTCACCTCATTATTACCAGCTTATTACCTCATTAGTTGCTGTATTGTTAAACTGGTTGTTTTGTGTGCAGTGTGACATTCAGGAGTACATTGATCTAGTACAGATTCACGGGTGGGAGGGAAGTCATGGGTTTGACTACCATTCCAGTGCATTTTCACCAATAGAAGGTTGGAAAAACATGGGTTATCGGTTGCCTTGACTGTGACATAAGTGTCAGCCTAATATTTACCTCCGCCAAGCGCGGAGCGCTAAAAGCGGAGGTTATGTTTTCGCCGGCGTTTGTCCGTGTGTGTGTGTGTGTG
>JAPTYQ010000003.1:16713448-16725126 GCA_029814465.1 Ostorhinchus cyanosoma
TTTGTTGAGGTGTAGGAAAGTGCTGTTCTTCAATAATGCATTGTTACACTGTGTAATAGATCCATATAGATGATGCAATAACTAAGATGTGGTTTGATGTTGGAAAAAGCCACACACTGGGCTTTTCATACAAGGTGCAGTTATTAAATGATTAAACACTTTTGACTCGTTCAACACTGACCCCTCTCTGTGTCCTCTCTTTTGCCTCCCTGTGGTTTTTCTCAGGACATGGGTCCAAACAGCATGCCCTCTGTGCCCCTCATGGTGGGCTGCGGGGTCTCCTGCACCGCTCTGCTCATCCTGCTGCTAATATATGCTGCCTTCTGGAGGTGAGAACACACTCTGTCATGCACACATTTGGAAAGGTGCACTTGGGCACATAGACCAGACAGCATCATGCATGTGTTAATATTCACACATCAACAGTGAAAACAGATGTTTTTTGGTTGTTTTTTTTTTCCCCCTCACTGTTCAGGCTTCAAGCCATAAATACATGTTTTGTGTGTGCGTGTGTGTGTCTGTGTAGGTGTGTGTGTGTGTCCTCTACTGTGCCAAAACACCAATGAGGCCTAATAAGGAACAAATGGTTCAAGTACAGCAGGGGGTGGTGAATTGTTTTTTTTTTGTTTAGTTTTTTTTTGGTAACACGCATGACAGATGGTAAAATCAAGCTAATGAGGAAACACTGTCCAAACGCTACAGCTCAGTCCATCACTCAATTCATAACACTTGTCTATCTGTCCTCTCTCTTTTTCTCGCTGTCACTCTGTTTTTTTTTTTTTGTTTTTTTTTAGATATATCCGTTCAGAGCGATCGATCATCTTGGTGAATTTCTGCCTCTCCATCCTGGCTTCGAATTTATTGATTCTGGTGGGACAATCTCAAACGCTTAGCAAGGTAAGAAATGGTAAAAGCAAAAGATTGATTTGAGATCCTGTAAATTATGAGCATCACCTTATCGATCACGTAAGGTCTATACAGCAGGGTTTTTAGAGAGTCCAGCCGCTGAATTTTTTTTTTTTTGACCCGCACCATTCTGAATTCTCACACAAAGTAAGTCCAGTTTTGATGAAAGTGAGACACCGTAGGCCAGGTCGCACCACTATTCTTCTACACAATATATGCTTTAACAGACTCCCTTTATCCATGCTTTTCATCTTTCTTTTGCTGAGATTTCATTTTTCTCTGCTGAATAGTCCTAAGAGGTGATTTATAATGACATACCACAAAAGTGCATTTCTTTTTCTTTTCTTTTTTTAAATATAAAATGTACTTGTGACTTTCAATCTCCTCAGGGTCTTTGTACTGTGACTGCTGCCTTCCTGCATTTCTTCTTCTTGGCGTCCTTCTGCTGGGTCCTGACGGAGGCGTGGCAGTCCTACCTCGCCGTCATTGGGAAAATGAGGTCGCGCCTCATTCGCAAGCGTTTCCTGTGCCTCGGTTGGGGTGAGCACCTGCCACAACACATTTGTCTACATGCATTTTTTTTCTTTTTTTTTGGTTGTTTTGGCCAACAAAAAAGATCTAAAGATATTTTAAATTTGGTAGAAAAGCTGAAAATTGAAAGGAATGGAATCCGTTGTGTACTGTAAGCATTAGGCTAATGGTACCTAATGGTTTCCTTGATGCACTTACAGGTTACAGCTTCTGCCTTATTTGTTGTTACTTGTTGCCATGGTTACATGATTTATCCTCTTTGTTAGCTCTTAATATCAAAACGCACTATTTCAGAAAACACATCCTCTTTGATAATGGATTCACACTCTGCTGTAAATTTACCTGCCAGTGCTGTTTGTGCAGACTTAATAATGCTCTGATCACCTGCCATTTTCACACAGCTCCTTCTGGTCTCTACTCTAGAGCACAAACTGCTAAGCTAATAACATCAGCCCTGAAACTACAAATCTCATACATATTTGTTAGAGAGTGAGTTAAAGATGAGATTTTCAGCTCAGCGGTATCAGATGTCTCATTCCGATAATTCTTTTGAGCCACCATTCAGCTTATTTTATGAAATATATGCCTTTATTATAATGTTAGAATAACCAGAATAGTTGATTTGATGTATTTTATGTGGAAAAATAGTCCAAAAAAAGCACAACTATCCTAAGGTTGCATCTGCATTCAGAGTACAGAAAACACCATTTTTACATTTATTTTTCAAAAATTATGGCAGATGTAACTATTTTCAAACAGACAGGACTTAAACAGTACTGAAGACCAGCACTATGTCGTATTGGATTCTTACCAAAATGTTAACACATGCCCCTCCTCCAGTGAACATACTGTCTATCACAGAGCTCATCATGACAAATCATGTCAGTATTTTTTCTCACTGTGGTTTTATGATCTGCATTTACTGCATTTTTAAAATCCATGCACCATAAAATGTTGCTGCTAAAGTTTCTGCTGTTGCTGTCAGTTGTTGCTGTGGAAATATAAACTGCTCCTCTGTGCCAGAGGATTTTCTGCATAGCAAATGAAGAAGCTTTCATGAATTGGGTTCTGATTGAACCACTGTAGTGTGACATGAATTGGTGATGGAGAGCAGCACGGCAGGCATATTTTACATGGAAATGCAACAGATTATTATGTTGTAGTGTAAGAATGGTTGACTGCATAATGTCTAATAACCTTAATTTGCTCAATTCTCATTTACATCCCATCTTTCTTTGTTGTGTTCAATTATTTGCTTCTGAAAGGGAACAGATTCCCAAGTCTATTACAGTTCATGCTATAATCCTACCTAATACCTGCCCTGCACATGAATAGTGATAGTTTACTGCATAACCAGACTCTATACGTAACAATACAATACAGAAACACAATGCATATAGTGGTACATAACAAAGAACTCCAATGTTGGTCTTTGTGCTTTCCTTTCAGTATGCTGTGACTTGATGCAACAGGCATCAGTGATGTTCGAGGATAATCAAAACATTAGATAACATCTGCACAGCACTGTAAACGTGCTTTGAGATAGCCTCAGAAATTACAGCTGCTTCAACACACACACAAACACACACGCTCCGTCTATTCATTTCACTCCATATTGATCCCAGCAGTCTAATCTGACAAGTCACCGATGCCCTTACCTGATACACGGCAAGGAGAATGTATAGATTGTTGTACAGTGGCAGATAGAGACAAAGATAGTGACACGGTGTGTGTGTGTGGGTGTGGGTGTGTGTTTCTGTCTGTGCACTGCAGCTGCAACGACTGTCTGAAGTACCTACAATTGCACATTAAACCCATGAAACAGTCAAGCTGAGTGGAAGAGATCAAACAGCTTATCCTCCACACGTCCATTTTGCAATTTTCTCCCCAAATTAAGTGATTGAAATCGGTTGCCTTGGAAACAGGAGATTGTGGGTGTGACTCTATCTTTGTTAGATTAGCATAAGAGGGTGTATTCATGATCTACATACTGTCCAGATGTGTGTCTACTATAATTTATCTGCTTACATGTGTATGTTAGGCGTGATGTTATAATATTTTAATATATATGTTATGTTAGACAGACGTTATTGTCTAATTGAAACTTTGTGCATGCTGGTTAGTGGACCGGTCTGGCTCCCCACCATCTTATTTGTTAATGTTAATGTGACTTTTTCTAATTGCTTTTCATTTGCAGCCATAATCACAGCTTTGTTAATTACATGAATATTTCAGAGCCAAGCTCATTACGGGCCCAGCATATTTCCTTTTTCTGGCACATGCTCTGTGACACTCATTCTCACTCCGTTTCTCACTCATTTACACACACACACACACACACACACACACGTATACCCACACAAACTGCTTGATTTAGCTAATTAATGCATGACTTATTGACCACTATACCTCACAATTTTATAAACTCACATACAGTGTTATTCGCACACACCTACACATGTACAGTGCATCATTCGTGTAGGTCAGCGGTTGCCCGTGACGCAGCATGTGTAGTTGAACACAGACGTCAGGAGGGAATGCAACATAGCTAAAAACGAGCTCCCATCTCAGTAGAAAGGAACTGGGATCGAAGCCCACTTTTCATGCCTGTAGCTAGACCTTCGTGTTAGGAGCAGTCAGGCTTAGTTCTCAGTCCCTTTCAATCACACATCCACATGTTACGCGCTATTGCATGGCTGCTTACCATTTGAATGAGCTAAGCCATGTGGAGTTATCCACACTGGAGAATCTTTTTTGGCTGACACGCTCTATCGCCCCATTAAGGTATCCTCTTATCCTTTGTCTCAACCTTTTAATCTTTTGATCTCTCTCTTTGTCTCTGCAGGTCTCCCAGCCCTAGTTGTAGCAGTGTCTGTGGGTTTCACCAGAGCCAGAGGTTACGGCACAGCTAGCTAGTGAGTACCATGTTCACAGACCCCGCCCTGCTTTACAGTAATTGCAAACCGTCTGAGCACACAATAAAAGCTTTACTGAAGTCCACTTAACCCATAAAGACCATAAACATCCACTGGCGACTAAAAGCATCTACTGATCTAAATAATAATAAAAGTAATGATGGATTAGATTTATGTAGCACTTTTCTGTTGACATATACTCAAAACGCGTATACAGTGGATTGCATTATTCATTCACTCACACATTCACACTCTGGTGGTGGTAAACTACACCTGTATCTACAGCTGCCCTGGGGCAGGCTGTTGGAAGCATGGCTGCCAATTCACGCCTACAGCCCCTCTGACCACCAACAAACAGTCATACACTAGTGTGAGTAGCAGCACTGGAGGCAAGGAGGGTGAAGTGTCTTTCCCAAGGACACAACAGCACATGACTAGGACACAGTGGGATTCCAACCGCCAACCCTTTGGTTATTGGACGACCTGCTCTACCTACTGATGTGTTGATCCACTAATCCAGTACTATTCAATCTTGGGGTTGGGACCCCTAGTAGGGTCGCCAGGAATTCAAATGGGGTCACCTGAAATTTCTGGTAATAGATAAAAAAAAAAAAATCCTCACCAATAAAAAATATATGGTGAGTTGAGAGAGACAACCACAATCCATAAAAGACATGACAAACTAAAGCTGAAACTGAAGCACTGTGGTTCTGTTTATTTGTCAAATGTTCACTATGGTTGGTTTCAGATGCTTCAGCTCTTTCATAATTCAGAGTTTGAGTTATTGTTTGTTCAGTGTTAATTGTAAATCCAAGCTGGACTGACTGTACATATCCTGACCAAGGAAAATCAAATTCTCACTTTATTGTGCAGTAATCTACAGCTGGCTTTTCTGCCTCCATCCTTAATAATATACAGTAGTACATTATATAGACTAAATGTCATCTAAAATGAAAGTTTATTTGCAACATAGTATAGCAAACTATTACATGATCAAAAACTAATGAAGTTTAGCAAAAAAAGTCTCTGTTTTGAATGTCTGGGGTCGCCAGAAATTTGTGATGCTAAAATGGGTTCAGGAGCCAAAAAAGGTTGGAAACCACTGAACTAATCCTATCAATATATGCAAATAATTGATGTTAATTACAGTTTCTCTGCTTTTTGTGGTCATCAGATATGACCCATTTAGACTTTCAGAGGCTCCGTAGTCAATGTGGAAACACTGTCTACAACAATGATTCACCAGTTAAACACATGTAGTTTGATCAATGACAGTGGATGGAAACGCTTGTTTTTTCACTCAGTTATTGGTACTTTAGCTGAAAAAGTCACTGTTTCTCCAGTTTTCTCTGGTTTGATGTAATAACTTTGTGTGTCTAAATTAAGTGTAGGAAACTAAATATAGGGAAATGCATGATTTAAAGTGAAAAATACAAAATAGGGAGGATAATATTGTAATAAATGGTAATAAGTCACTTAAGTAAAGGTTGAATAGAATGAAAAATTCATTTGGGAACTGCCACAATAGTAGCAGTGGGTCTTTATGGGTTAATCCATTAAGGTCAGATGTGACATGTTAAAGACTGATGTTTGTATGTTTCTCCAGTGTTTAAACAATGCAAAACACCCATATCTATGATTCATGCATCTTGAACATGACCTATGATGTGTTCATTTATGGTGTATTCAAGAAACCATTCCGACCACAGACACGACTCCAAATTCAATCAACTACATAGAAGAATGTGCATAGAAAAACCTCCCAGATTCACAAATATCAGAATCCATCAACTCAGTGTAAAAAAAAAAAACCTTAACAATAAAAAGGAAAATGAAAGGAACATTTTTTGTGGATATATTAGATATTAACTCCCTT
Organism: Ostorhinchus cyanosoma; assembly: GCA_029814465.1. Classification (NCBI taxonomy): domain Eukaryota; kingdom Metazoa; phylum Chordata; class Actinopteri; order Kurtiformes; family Apogonidae; genus Ostorhinchus; species Ostorhinchus cyanosoma. Next base: position 16,719,677 of record JAPTYQ010000003.1, read on the forward strand.
CTGTAAAAAGCTAACAAGATCAAATCACACAAGGAAAATGAGACACTTGTTGAACAAAGAAAAGTAGATTTTTCTTCATATTTATAAATCACTGTCATGATAACTGCCACCATTTTGTATTTTAGAGAAAATTATCTACTCTTAAGACTGAGGTGTGTTGTAAGCCTGAATGAAAATATAGGTTTCTTGGCACTGTGGGTGTATTTAAATCTCCGCCTTGTGTTTGAAGTATACATACAGATGTGTTTTACATTTTCTGAAACATTCTGACCAGATGAAACTAGCAGAGATACTTCCACACTTCTGTTTTTATACTGCAGGGAGATGCAATTAGCTCAGTAAAGGTGTTTCTTCTCTGCTGTCAACACGTAAATGTCTATTTTTTCACACTATTTCTCTCAGCAGAGCAGATAGTCATCTAGGCCCATCCATTGATAAACGTTTCACATCCTTATTGTTGTTATTCACAGGGAGAGCACTTTTAAAGTGCTTTATAAGTGAAATAATGAAGTACAAAATGAAAGGGTGTTTTATTTCTTTATTTAATAGACTTGAGACTGTGTTAATCCATGTTAACTGGTGCCGCAGCTGTTCCACTGAAGGTAATTTTAAAAAGCCTGATAAACAAGCAACAATTTAAGCAGGAAAGACATCCTCAACTGAGGTTAACACCCAAAAAAGCTGCTCATTTTCTCTGTTTAGGGTTGCGTCAGTGTGTTCGGTTAGATTTGACTGAAATGGAGCGACGCATTCACGCACAAATAGCAAATTTAAAATCCACTGAGACTTATCTCTAAGTCTCCAGAATACAACAATCCCATGATGCTTTGCAACCATGTCACTCACAAATCATGTTCATATGTAACTTCATTAATTAGTGTAGTTTGCTTAAGGAACTGACAGCCATTAGTTTGAAGTAGAGAAACAGAACAAATGCTTTATTTAAAACAGACTTGTAAAATAGTCATCAATATCCCTAAACAGGAAGAGTTCAAGTTAAAACGTTGACTATTTTTGCCTCATAATAAGTTCATCCACTACCCTGAATTGCTAGTAGTTAAGACCAACATGCTTGTGAGGTCACAGTGACTTTGACCTTTGACATCTGGCCAACATAATGTAATCAGTTCAACAGTTAGTCCATCCTAAATTTTATCATCCCATCAAATCATATTTAGGACGTTGCATTTTAAACATAATTGAGATAGACCGACTGATTGATCCATATTCACTTTGATAGACACGTGTTGTGAATACAATTGAAAACCTACAGATACAAACTCCATAGAAGAGCAAAGGGAAAAAGGAACTGGATCAATTATGCAAAATTTTTTTATATCCATACTTTAACAGAATAAAATAATGTCATTGTGCCTTTCTACAGGGTCTGTAAAGTCCACCTCTGCATGAACAGTATGTACCTGCTTTGTTCGGCACCTCGAAGTAATGGTACTAATGTAAGGAATGATGTTCAAAGGGCTCATGTGGATGTGGATAGGGGTCTGGCACTCCAGCACTTATGTTGGTCTGATGTTCTAAAAATACATGTTCTTTTCACCTTATATGTATTTGTTCTATATACTTCTTGGATTTTTTTTTTCTTTTTCTGCCACTTATGGGCAAGAACCAAATATGGTAACCACATTTACTTTGATTTTCTATATGACAATAAAAAAGTAGAGCATTTCTATGAGTGCCTAAAGGCTTTGGAGTTTATGTCCTTTGACTTTTGGCTGTCAAAATCTTTACAGTTCATCTATGACGACATCTGAATCACATTATCCCTTAAGACATTCCTGACATATGGTATTCTTTAGAACAGACAGACTTAAGGTCACAGTGACCTTTGACCTTTGTCCATCATATTTTCAGTTAATTCCTCAGTTCAAATGAATGTTAACACCCGATTTGAAGAAATCCTGTCGAGCCTCTCCGGATATTTTACACGTAATTAGGATGAAAGGACAGACAAAGCCTCTTACAGAGATACAGCGAGGATGCGTTTAAAGAAAACTGGTATACATGCCTCATAAAGCACATTTTAACAGTCATCGTAGCCAGTATTTAGATATTCATCCCTTCTCGCATTATTGAAGGCTTAATGCTTTGTATTAGTAAAAAATAAGCGAGAAGCGTGCGAGCAAAACACTGCTTTCAGCTTTTCAGTCTGATATGTTTTTCATCTTTTGCTTTCTTTTTTATTGAGCTGCAATTAAGACAACAGAGTGGCTTTGGTGACATCACTGGAGGACACATTTACACTCATTAAGCCTCAGCAGCTATCAGACTAAATGAAATTTCACAAGACCGTTTACAGTTCCAGGATACGTTTTAGATGGTGTACATAATAAATTCACTCAGCACTCAGGGCAGTATTTACAGGGGGAAAAAAGCACTTGCCCAAAGAAATGGTTGCTTTATCCCACACTTATTTAAGTAAATGTGGTTCTTTATTGAGTGCATGGTTGTTGTAGTTCAGTATTCTGAACCCACAGCAACTGAAATTAGTTTTTACACAAGAATGGTGGTTTTTATGCTTAAAATGTGCATGCTTTCTTTTTTTCATCTAGTTGCTGGTTATCCTTAGAGGGTGGTCTGCTGTACGCCTTTGTGGGACCTGCTGCTGTCATTGTTTTGGTGAGTATTTCTTGTTAAATCGCAACATCTGGAAAAAAAAAAAAGATCAAATATACTTAAAAAACCCAAACTGCCATGTATTAACCAGAATGGGGTGAGCACATTTTTCTTGGCTTAAATTCTTAAAATCAAGCCACTAAATTACCATAATGGACATATTTTGAAGAAAATGCCAAAAATTAACAAGTTAGACTCATTATAAGCGATGAAAACACTAATTGGAAACCACACTTGGCAATATTACTTTTTTATGAAATAGAAAAAGAAGATGGAAAAACCTGTTTTTTTTTTTTCCCCCAATGTACCATTTGTGCGAAGTTGCCTTAAAGAGGCAAAGAATCAGTTAAGCCAATTAAACTGGAGCAATAGTATGTTTAACAAACTATCTGTGTCAGCAGAACTGAGGACTGATAAATAACTACTCAACTGGATTTACTGTCTTTAAGGGAAAATAATGGTTCATAAGATAAAAGCTTAGTTTCAGGTTTAATTACTTTTATGTTCAGCGATGCAAAGATATGCATTAATTATTTTATTTTTAGGTAGTTGTTAATTTAGCTTCAGCCTTATTCTCGTGGGACTAGCATTAGTTGGAGATTCAGGTATTTTGTAATAATTGTGCATCTGTGACTTTAATCCTGTCTAAATCTCCCATGTCTGTAATTTGTAAGTTAAAATTACACCATAAACCGCCTTCTTTATTTCACCCAAAACAGAATAGGTCATTAGTTCTGTGCAAATTGGTATCTCCATGATTTGGTGATGGTGATTTTCCAATATTTTATTCTTTTCTGCATGTCTCTGTTCTGCGAGGCAATTACAAAGAAACATTTGTACAGCATTTTTTGTGCAAATTTAGCTAAGCTTTTGTCACTACACAGTGTGGCATCCCATTCCGAGAAAAAGCCCAAATACATTCAGAAAGTTCTTAAAAGATGTGGAGATGGATGCCATTTACAGCAATGGGTAGTATGAACATTTTCTCTTTCAAAAGGTTCAACAGTTACAATTTGGGAGATTACACCAGACAACAAAAAACTTTTTTCTGTTACGGGGAGAAAAACATCTCATCCTGGAAAAATCTCAGAATTTCTCCAGTATATCAGGATTTTGAGTTATGTGAACATGTGAAAAAAAAAAAAATAACACAAGTTTTCATAGATATCAGGCCAGATGGAGAATGATTGTTTCTGAGGTGTTTCTCTCGTAGGTTGTGATAGTTTCCTGCTGTAGAACCAACAGAACCATCTCGAACCGTGTCTGGGTTGAAGTGCCCTCAGTTTCAGAAATATCTATGTATCAAATCGTTTGCTCATCATTTACAAAGTTGGAACAAATGAAGATGCGAGTGGAAGAAATGCATTTTAAGTGAATTTGAGCAGCATTCTCCAGTCCGTCCATTCATATTCCTTTAGTCTGATCATCTAGTCGATCATTTTGTTGCTCTATTGCTGCCCAGACAATTCTGCGCCACTTGAACAAATGAATCCCAACCTGTTAATTCTACAGAGCTCAGCTTTGAGGAGAACAGTGGCTCACAAGATGAGCTTTCCAATCTGCACTCCAGTGAAAATTCCAGTTTTCAGCGTTGTATCACTTTGTACTGCCCCTCCACCCCCTTTTTAGGTGGGTGGGTTTACATAGATATATCAAAAATTCCATCTGTTCAAGATGTTTTTCTGATCAGTTTCTCTAACACCATTAACCCCATTCTTTTCAAATTTATTTTTTAAATTCTCTTTAAAAGATTGAAAGTTATAATTTGGCCATAATAATATTTGTCTTTGTTTGACTGAACTACCCAAAAAGGACACGTATTTAGCTTCATCTAATTTACCTTTAATTTCACTTTCAAAATGAAGCCATGGGCAGGCAGGGTATGAGTGAGCAGGAGGGGCAAAGGGTATTAGTAAGCTCCGCCTTCTTTTTCACATGTTCTCTCAGGTATCGACTCTGAATTTTGATCACTTTGATTTTGTGATCTGCTGCTGATGGCTGTTAATTAATCTCTGCACACTGTATCTCCAAACCCTGACATGTCGGCAGAATCTGCATGACTGAGTCCAGCACAATCAGATATTTTTCTTCCATTAGGAAAATCATTGTTGACCATTGTTAATATTGAGCTTTGACATCGTGCACAAAGGATAGAATGAGGAAATTGGAGTGGGATATGAATTGCTTTTTGAAACCACACATGGTGATACAAGTCCGATATGGATATGGCTTTAGATGGTAAGTTCAACAGTTATGGTGTTCAATAAAGCCAACATCGCCATAGTGTCTTAAAATGGCAGGACTGTTATTGGTCAAATAATCAATCATTCAAATTTGTCACATCATAACAAACATTATCTCATGAGACTTTACACTTGGAGTTGGTCTAAACCAGACTCTTAAGCCTGTTCACAAAAACCCAACAGAGTCCTCCAGGAGCAAATCCTTGGCCTCAGTTGGGAGGAAAAACATCCTTTCAACAGGCAGAAACCTGGCGCACACCTCGACTCTTGGAAGGCGGTCGTCTGTATTGACCAGTTGGGTTTAAAGAGAGAGGGTTAAAGGAAGAGAGAAAGAGATTGGGATGGGGGGGGGCACATGGATGCACAGCAAACGGAACTATAACTGGTAAAACTGGTGCTGTCAAAGGATTAAAATGTGTAATCAGATTAATCACAGGGTTGCTTTGGATTAATTTAGATTAATTACAATGAAATATCATTCATTTTTATTATTTATTTATTTATTTATTTTATTTTATTTTGCTCATCCCCAAATACATCCTTATGTCATAACAGAGAAAATAGTATACATTC
>JAPTYQ010000003.1:16738436-16752209 GCA_029814465.1 Ostorhinchus cyanosoma
TTTTTTTTTTTTTTTTTCCTGCAACCATCACTTACAAAGTTGTTTTGTGTGCAGCTGTAGTAGCGACTGTCTGTCAAACCACATGAATATGTGCTCAAACAGCATGAACATTTTAAATTGGTGTCTGACTCCTGACACAGATACACACACTAACACACATATAGTTACTCATTAGGAGAAACCCCGCGTCAGGCCTTGTCAGAACCCTGTCACCCACCCACCCACCCCCCTTTGGTCCACCCGCATGACACTTAGTGTGCATCAGCCATGTAATTGTGAGCAATTGTCAGATACATTACCATCTACATGATTACACATCATCTTCCACTTTTCAGTTAGAATATGAAGTCTAAAACAGGGTTTCAGAGTGACAATCACTTTCAACTCACCCATAGACTTGTGTGTGTGTGCGTGCGTGCGTGTGTGTGTGCGTGTGTGTGTGTGTGTGAGAGAGACATACTGGAGTTGACTCTTGTGGTATGAGACTGAACTTCTTGTTCCTTTTCCTTCTCCCTCTCTTCCCCTCTCTGTCTCCTTCTCTATGCTCTTTCTTTTTCCCTGACAGGGCGTCTCTGTGGAGCTCCTGCGTGGTTCTCCCTCTGTTAGCGTTAACCTGGATGTCAGCAGTGTTGGCCATAACCGACCGGCGCTCCACACTTTTCCAGGTGATATGTCTCAGCTCACACACACATACACACTCATCTATCTATGGCCAACCATCTTAAGAAAAAACAAACAAAAAAAAAAGCTCTAAATGGTGTAACGTGTCATGAAGTGAAAGACACTGCACCTTCTGGTCTTTTTTTTATTAACACATAAGCCTGGTAGTGGAGCCGATCTTTGAAGCAGATGGGATAAAATTGCTGCTTTTGTGGAGCTGACCCGCAAAAAAATGACGAACAACCTTTCTCCTTTTCAAGATGTAGCTGCTATTTCAACTGAAGCATAAAAGTGAATTTTTCAGCAAATGCTAATGTAAAATGCACATTTAGTAACAGTCAGTGATTCTACTTTTGTCATATTTGACCGGAATATGAAAAAAAGGTCATATTAAAGTTGAATAATGCAATGTGTAAAAGAATTGAAGGAAGGCGTCCAATAAAGGCATTTAAAAGTATTAAATAATGCACTCTGAGTAAAAACAGCCTCTAGATGAAATTTCAATAAAAATTATGATTTATTTGGAATAAACCAGACTCTGATAAATAATGGATTTAATTCCCTGCCTTTCCTGAGGATGAGGTTAGAGGGGTTTTTTATATAAAAATTTTTTTCATTAATAGTTATGTTAAAAACACGATAAGTAATGTAATTTAATTACTTAATCAAAGGAATGCACACACATCACTTCTGATTACTTCTTTGGAATTTCAAAAAGTACAGCAACGTTTGGTGAGAACGTATTAGAATGTACAATGTGTGTGTGTGTGTGTGTGTGCACCTGAAAAAACAAAAAAAAGAAAAGATTTACATCTTTGCACACACATAGGAGTTTCAGATTTGTTTTGAGACATTTGTATGAACAGGAACCTTTGAAAGCAACCATCAGATCTGTGAGGCTGAAATTAAAAATATGTGCATAGATTATTAGTTATTATTAAGGTTGTGACATGCGTGCTTGTTGCATTATTAGCAAATGCTCATATTTGTAAAAACTGATTTAACCAAGCTTTGTTCTCTTCCATCCCCTGACAAAACCGCTCGACAGATCACCACGAATGTCAATCAGATAATTAGTATGTTAGGTTGGATCTGAATGTTTTGAATCCCAAAAGTCACAACACGAACAACAAAGAACCAGAAATTAAAAAATAATAATAACTGTTATACTTCATAGCATGTACTATATTATAGGAAGTGTAGGGTCCAGCATTTTTGATAAGACTGTAGCTTTATATTACTATTTTTTATCTCCATCCTGTACAAAAATATGTAGATTTTGGATGATAACCTGAAGTGTTCTTTATGATTGAATAAAGTCCTCCTACGTCTTAAAGACCCCTTTCAGTTACAAGATGATACTTGATAATAATTTGAATGTATTAACATTTTTCACACAAAGTTTAATGATTTTAAAATGTTATTCAGTACAGTTTGCCTGAAAACCTACATTCAAATATTAGTCTGTGTGCATTGAGGGCTGCATATTTCCATATCTTAACTGTAAAAGTTGCATCCTCGATTACGATTTAACCATAAAGACCCAAATATCCACCAGTGACCAAAACCATTTACTGAAAGAAAAAAGTGTCTTTGTTGATCCACTATTTCTATCAATGCATGTAAATAATTGGTGTAAAATGGATAGACAGACAGACAGATAGATTGACAATTTAAAAAAAGAAAAAAAAAAACAACTAACAGCATGTAACAATATCAAAGCAGACCTAAACATAGCATAATAAGAGCTCAATGGTGGTATTTAGGTGAATAAATAAATATATTGCACATTATGACCCATTTGGACGTTCAGAGGCTCCATAGTGAACACAAAAATGCTGTCATCATCTACAACATTGATTCACCAGTAAAACCCATAGAGTATCAATGACAGTGGATGGACACACCGGGTTTATGGAGAGTTTGCTGAAAAAAGTGACCCAAGCTTTCTCTGTTTTTGGTATACTAACCCTCAAATATAATCTCAGTACGATGATCATAGTACATGATCAGTAAATGAAATATAGGAAAATACCTGATAATCATTGAAAAAAATCCAAAATGGAGAGGATAATATTATGATAAATGGAGATACATCACTTAAGAATGGTTAAATCTTGAGAAAAATTGTCACAAAAGTAGCACTGGGTTCTTATTGATTAACTCCAAAACCACAAACCTTATTGGTCAATATTCAGATTTAGTTTAATCTCAAAATGTCAAACTCTGCACAGACTCTGAATGAAGTGAGCTCAAAATCAGACTTAATTTCACTGTGACACAAGTCAAAGTCACATTAATTATATACAAGCCTGTGACAATTGTATTGAATATGATGCATTACCGTAGACGTCCTTACAACACTGTTACAATTTCAGTCGTTTTGTATTACACATTGCTGTTCCCCGTAACTATTTACTAATAAGACGATATACTTCCTCTGTTCCAGGTCCTCTTTGCTGTCTTTGATTCGGTCCAAGGCTTCGTCATCATAACTGTCCACTGCGCCATGCGCCGAGAGGTGAGTCCATTTCCATTTTCCTCAGCGCTGTGACAGCTCCAGTCTTGTCATGTTTGTTTATTATGCAGCGTCACACGTTGACCTCAAAGAGCCTCACTCCCGTCTGCAGGTGGAGTAGACGTTAGCATTATGTCATGTAAGTTTCCGGGTCATTTAGAAGTCGCAACAGAACGCAAACGGAGCAGACATGACAAGGATTAGTGTGGGATTTATGTCCAGTGTCGCCACGCTTCTTTTTCTTTATAATGCAGTATGATAGTCCGGCATTGTCCATCTGATCCATGGATGCTTTAAGGAGCTTATGAAGATGCTGTATGGAATAAGATAGGATAAGTCTCTAACTAATATCCCCCGGTGCTTGTTCGCTACAGGCTTTGCCATGCCCCCAAGGATGCTGAATTTTAAACTCATTATGCACATACATGTGTTTATACCCTTGGGACAGACATTTCACACACACAGACACCTCCATCTTGCAGCTAACTCACAATTCCAAATGGATTTACAATATCATCGGTTTTTCCATAACTGTAAATGTGTCCTCTGTCGCTGACGACCACACACGCAGCCTCATCTGCATCCAAGATATCATTATGTTATTAAGTGCACCACATAGAATAAGTACATTTTTAAATGCTTTGAATGCCGAGCTACACTAAATCAATATTATAAAAGCAGCAGGGATCAGGGTACGGTAAATCCAGGAATTATTTATTGTAAATGTATGAAAATCCCGCTGCAAGAGACTAAGTGTAAATCCTTCGTAGCTGCAGAGCAACAAACAGAGGGGAGTGTCACACAAGAAGAGGAGGAAGCAAAGAAAGCAAGAGAAAAGGCGTGATGCTTTATGAAGTACACCGCAGACGGGGAGCGCGGCGGTGAGCATGGTACAGCTCGCAGCACTGTTCGATGGTGACAAAGGTGTAGAAGAAAAGGGCCACAGTGGCTCAGGCGACCCGCTGAGATCAGTGAAGGAGCAGCAGGAGAACGCAGACGCACGACGTTAAACATGTTGTGATTAGGTGGCAGCGGGAGAGGAAAGCAAAAGGAGACATGTGAAGGAGATCTTTATTGTAAGAAAGAATGAGGGAGGGACTCAGTTAAGTAAAAGGGAGGGAGGCAGCCAGGAAATGATTGCACGCAGAGATCTGTAGGAAAATATATGGTTGATTTCAGAAAGAAGCACAGGAGGAGGAGGAGGAGGAAGAACTGAGATGAAGGTGGAGAGAACAGTATAGACCCAAAGATTGACTCTTCACTTTGAAGAATGAGATACAGCTGGTGCCAATACACAGTGACAGACAAACAAACAGGTGGCAAAAGTACACACAGTCTTTACACGGCGAGACGACAAATTTCAAAGAAGTAGAAAAAAATGGAAATGAGTTTTATGGGCTTTTATTTAAGGAGAAAAATCATCTTGTCGTGCATGTTTTTCATTAGAAAAGCAATCTAATTCTAAGAAACTATATCTAGCGTTGGCTTAATAAGATATTCAGGGTAATACTGAGTAAGATTTAACCAGTGTGAAGCAAAAAACAGTGGCTTGCACAAAATCCCACCAGATGAACAAAATGTTTACCTTCTTTTCATTTCGAACCAGAACCAGAAGAGCAGAACGTCTCAGTTAAGAAACACAACTCAGCTTTTTCAAAAGGCCATTATGATTTTTTTTTTTAATAACTACAAATCTAGTCAGCCTGAATTTGTGATATATTTTTATGCTTAATAAAAGGTGGTTTGATTATTTTTAAGTATGAGTATTTTTTTTTTTTTAGTAGAGCTGTTTTTGCAGGGTACTTGAATAGAATTACTCATACTTCTGTGTTCAGCTTTCATCGTCTATACCCAAGTATGACTAAGTAAAAAGAAAGAAAGAAATCCAGGCTCTGAAATGTGTAGGAAGTTAAAAGAAAATTGCCCTTTAAAGGACATTTCTACCACTGTTTGTGTGCAAAAACTAATTGAACCACACAACATATTGAGAAGACTATCAAATCAAATTAGTAAATCAGTTTCATGCCAATATCAGGAATTGAACACACAATGTTTTAAGACTGTGTTCTTCTGTCTAGCATGCACTCCTAGTCTGTTTTGCCCTGCGGCTGTTACGTCATTTTTGTCTTGTTTTGTCCTTCGTCGTGTGTGACTAATTGATACACAAAGTCATTTTTATGAGTTGAGTTATTATGCTGTCTCTTTAGGTTGAAATCAAGTGTTTTGATGTTGGGAGGCACATAGCAAGGCACAATAAAGGAATGATCAACAATTCCTCTTACATGCGTTAAAGCCGATATATCAAGTTTTGAAACGGCAAGAAATAGAAATTTCAGATATTTCTGTTATAAAAAGATAGAAAAATAAGTACTCAAGTGAAGGCTGATGACTCAAAATTCCACATAAAACTCCTTTTTTCCCGATTGAACAAATATTCTGTTATAACCTTTCAGTATATTGTTCTGGTTGTCCGAAAGGGAAAGCGGGTATGGGTCTTTCTAACCCCTGTTACACAGCACGTCTGTCACAGAAATATTTCCAGAACGCCGTCTGTTTAAATGAAATGGTGGATCATTTGGTCCCACGTTTATCGCGGCTTTGTAACGCCTCTGGAGGTAGTAACAGAGTCATGATAAAGGTAGAAATATGATTCAGGAACACTATGTAAAAGGAACACCTCTCATTCCGCAACTAACATGTCGTTTTGATGACATACTGCGTCCTTGGATTTAAAAATGAGCATGGACCGTATACCGTAAACAAGCATATCAACGCGACCAGAAAGATGCTGACCTGGAGAGACGCCGAGATCAGCGAGCTGTTGTCACTTGGGGTGGAGGACTCTATCCATGCTAACATTTGTGGAACGGTGAAAGATGGGCCGACTGTGGAGAGATTAACAACACCGCTGTGCTCGGGATATTTCCAACGCACAAGTTATACACCGCACTATACGTTGCGCTGCGTCACCGCCTCTTTGATTCCAGAAAGCAGGTCTGCTGTGTAAAAATCCAGCCTCTCTCACCTCTGTTACTCCTTTGGCTTTGGAAATCAGTCCACGGTGGGAAAAAAGGTGGGATCAGCAACTCACCTTTCCTTTTTTTTTCGGGATCTCTTGAGTAAAAGTGGTTGCTATTTGGAGTTTGCATGTTCTCCCTGTGTCTGCAGGAATTCTCTGTCTCACACCCCCACCATTCAAAGACATCCATAATAGGTTAATAAGTCAATCTAAAGTCTGAATGGTTGTTTGTACATGTCGGCCTTGCGATGGACTGTCATAAGTGGTTCAGAAAATTGAAGGATTTAAGGTTGAAAATTCCCAGTTCTGTGGACTCTACAGCTCTGTTCCCTGGAAAAGTGTCTTCTCTTTTCTTTAGCATGTATTAAATATTTACTTTTGATTTGGATGGAGAGGAAAAGTATGCAGAAGGAAGGTGTGTGTTTTCTTGTTTTCTAAATTCATATATTTTTTCCCCTGAATTCCACCCTTGCAACTGTAAAAATACAGTAACAGTGGCATCATAAACAAATACCACTGAGGAAGGGACAACACAGACAGACAGAAGGAAGGAAGGAAGGGAACAATGTAGGCAGTACGCTAGTGCATGCAATATTAATCAGTCATGGACTCAAATGCACTCCATTTGTAGCATCACATGCACACATACAGTAGCAAGACCACCCAGCGAGGATGGAGATGCTCTGGTTTTTTGCTCTTGCGCTGCTTCTTACATGAGGAGTCTTGTCTCCACTCGTGATACTCTTATGGGATTTGACAACGGCAACTTTGAGAAATGTGGCTGCTTCTCAGCAAGTAACCAAGATATCTATAATACAGAGTGTGATGATGGTGACTGTGGTGATGGTGTGTGTGTGGGGGGGGGGTCTCTAAGTCTGCTGTGGAACATAATGCACAGAGATCCATTTGATTTGAGCTGTGTTACCAGAACTGGTTCTTTGACAGTGGGCTGGTGTGTGTTTGCTTAGATGTTGCACGTGGGAGGATAAAGAAAAACAATATGACACTGGAAAGGCCCAGGGGTTAGAGTTTGTATATACCGTGCTGTTGGTTTTAATTAGGACCGTGTGCCAGGGATCTCACAAAGCTCAAATAGACCACTTTGAAGTGTCGCTGTGTGCTTTCTATACTGTTCCTCTGACTGTTGTATAAGCGGCAAACTGAGATACTTTGTGAGGAATATGGCTGTTGCATTTACTTTTTTTTTTTTTTTTTGCCATTTCCGCATATTTTTGTATTCGCTGAACATCTGTCATCGCAGTGATAAAGATGAATATAAAATGTCTAAGGAGTGAGTTCCCCATGCTCCAAACTAACTTAAGTAAAGTTCCTACACTACACTTACTTCTTTCCTTTACATTGCTTCCTACCCCCATGCTCATCATTCTTTCCTCCTCCCCCCTCCTCCCCACACCCTCTTTTTTACCTTCCCTCCCTCAGGTGCAGGACGCGGTACGCTGTCGGATGGGTGGATGTAAAGACGACAGTGAAAACTCACCCGACTCCTGCAAGAATGGACAGGTGCAGATTATGGTGAATAGCATTCCATTTCATCCCACATTGCAATCCATGTTCCTTCAACTAACACGAAGCAGGCTGAAGCCTTCCAAAAGCATCAAGCATGACAGCCATTACTGAAACACTCCACTCATTACTTCCTGTTTCTTTTCCTTAATCTATGTTGTCTTCAGAAGAGTTCATTTGAGAATGCACATTGACACTTGTAGCCTTAAATAACTGCGTTCATGTATGTATTAGACAATAGAGTTTGACAGAGGACATATAAACCTCATATTCTATGTTTGTTGATATATGCCAGTGTTTCTGCTGCAGAACTAATTTGAATAATAGCCATAAAAATGATTTAATTTCATTACAGCATATTGGAATGCTCATTATAGATTATTTCTCCTTCAAATAGTTTATTCAAATGATATTTTTTGTATCTGTGAGATTTGGATATGCTTACATATCCCAATGCGGACATTTTTTGATGAACAAATGTGCCACCAGTGGAAAAGTTTTGCACATTAATCAGAAGAATATTCATTTTTTTCAAAGGAATATTGTCAGGATAAGGGCTAAACCTGAATATTTTTTGCCTGTAAATGTAATCACGGTCTGCTGTTATTAAGATTAAAATACACATTTGAATATCCCGTTATAGTATTACAAAAAACCCATTCATTGACTTTAAACTTACGCCTCTTGGTCTTACGATGAAGAACACGGAACTCGCATAAGGTTAGCGTGTTTTCCAAATGTAGCTCACAGTGCGATAAATCATATAGACCTGAAGTGCCTCGCCAATGTCAGTCCGGTCACAGTGGTGCTGTGAGCGGACCGGGCGACTCACAATGCTGTTGCCTTTATTTCTCCCTCAGACCTGCTTGTGGTAACGATTATGGGCCTCTGAACGCCCCTGTGAGATTATCAAGATTAAACGCCTGAGCCATCATTCTGCAAGGGGAGCCTTGTAACGCATTGTTTTCCCGAGTGTTAATAACCAAGCTGAGCATTTGCAGGCTAAATGTGCTAATTTAATTTAATTTTTACTTAAATGTGTCAAGCGCTGCCCGTACTGTCAGCTGCGTGTATGTAATGTGCTTTTAAGTAACACAGTCTCTAAACTATCTCCGCTAACCATTTGAAGACTTGTTTTCCAGGTAGCACATACGCACCAAGAAATGTTGAACAAAAGACACAGTACCCTTGGGAACATTAATTTTGATGGATAATTTAGTGAAGTCGGAGCCAGCAGTTACATCAGCACTGTAATTACAGTGTGTGCCATCCTCTCAGGTGTTCCTGCTCTATTCACTGGAAATCTCATTAGAATGTTAGCCCCTGACATTTAGAGACATCATAAAAATGGAGAATGGTAGCAACACCTTCTTGTTAAAGCGGAGTTGAATCTGTCTTCAGGCAAATCATTTGATTAGTTAATCGCTAACTCAGTGCTCTCTTCAGCAGAACTGGTTATACGTCCTCTTCTTAACATTCCACATTGATGTTCTCCATTATATTTCTCTCGCATCATCAGAAGTGTCCGCCCACGAGCCAGTGTGGGCAGCAGTGTGTGTCTCTGCGTTACGGCACGGTGATGTGCCTGTCCGGAGGTCACCCACAGCCGCTTCCGCCGCCGACATGCCACCAGACATGTCAGCAAGCCTGTTACCACAGTCTGCCCCACAGCCACCCCAGCCACGGGCCAGACCACACCCATGCCTTCAGCCACGCCCACAGACATGCACATGAGCCTAACGCCATTGTGAACAATGCTCACGGTCTCTCCCATGACCATAACCACGCCCACAACCACATCAGCAACCATCATGTATGTCACTGTGTAGACAAGTCAACCATGTTCATAGGTGCAGAAAGGTGCAATATGTAAACAAGTATCCACCAAAAATGACATTTGTGATTACATAATGCACCTTTAAGTAACAATAGCTGGTTGTGTGTAAGTAGTTGGTAGTATATCGAGTGTGAGCAACTAAAGTAGAACTTATTTAGTGTGTCTTTTGGTATTTCTTGTTGTATATTTCTTTCTTTTTCATGCAGAAGTCATGTCAACTTGCTGTGAAAGTTTATTCAAATGTTCTATTTTTTTGTATTTTAACTAGAAGAAATACAATAACAAGTCTAAAAGTGGTTGTTTTAGACATGAGTCACACCAATAGTCCAGTTTATGGCATGATTTTTCTTTTGTTGTTACTGCCGTGTCATCTAGCCACCGCAAGCAATGTTTAGTTTATTTTTATTCTCATTTCACTTTTGCACAGCGCTTTCCCTGTGAAATGTAAGACTGGTGTTAAAGAGGAGGCTAGGGTTAGAATGAGACAGCATTAAACCTGTTCTGTTTTGAGGTTTTTAAAAACTATGTGCACATAAATAAATACTGAAATACACAGTCAGTAGCTGAAAAATGCACTGCAACCTGCAATAAAGTATAGTACAAAATAATATTTCATAGTTTGAGCAGAAAAGTAAATATTTGTGTTCTGTTTTTGCACTTAAATTAAATGTACTTTTAAAGGCTAATAAGTACCATAAGTTCAGCGATGCCCTCTCTGTTCTTGAATCATCTTCATTTAAATTATAATAAGAGAACTACCAAGTTTCAATTAATTAGATTAGGATTAGCCAAGAAAATAGATCCTTGAAATGCGGACTGACTGACAAAAACCATCGCATAGAGAGCACATAAAAAGGGGCCTAGATGTAATTATGATTACTACCTATAAATTCACTGATTGTGTAGTGTAGTTACAGTATACTATAGTTTAGATTCCAGGTTTCACAGTATCGTAGTACAGTATAGTTTATAATAATAATAATAATGATAATACATTTCACTTGTATAGTGCTTTTCATGGTACTCAACAACACTTTACATACAGCTGATAAAAACAGAAACCAAACACATTAGAATTATTTTTATAAGGCAAATGTTCCACCATTTGCAGTATAAATATGCTGATTTAATTTAATTTTCAGTTAGATATGTAATGCACAGCTCGTACTGTCAGCTGGGTGTAAGTAACAGTGTCAGACAACTCCACTGTTCCTGAATCACCTGCATTTCAATTATAATTCAATTCAATTTTATTTGTAGAGCCCCATATCACAACAAGGTTGCCTCACAGGGCTTTACAGAATTAGTTGGATATAAAAACAAACAACTATTGAATAAACAGTACATGAAGTAAATGGATTAATTTCCTTAGACCCTCCTTCTCAGCAAAGAAAAACTCCAAAAACCCAGTGGGAAAAGAGAAACCTCAGGGAGAAGCACAGTGAAGGAGAGATCCACCCCCATGGACAGACAGGCTGTAGATGCACCAGGACTATAACAACAGAACTGCCAACTTTCAATTAATCAGATTAGAAATAGAGAAAATTGGCTTTTGAATTAAACAGGGACTCACTGAAAAACCATCACCTAAATCACCTAAAGAGGGATGTAGAAGTTTTAATTACTACCTATAATTTCACTTATAGTATAGTATAGGTACAGTCCAATATGGAACTTAGATATTAAAGGGTATTCTCCAAGTTTACTACTCTTACACTTGAAGTAGACTGAAAATTATACATTTAGAAACTAAAAGGTAAGCAGTTTAAGCCGACAAATGAATAATACACTTATAGTTACAAGTATACAATTGAAAGTATACTTACTCCATAAAGTATACTTGAATTTTGTGAAGTGAACGTGAAGGTCTACTATTTTTTGGAAGTGGATACAAAAAAAACAAGTTAAATTCAGCAGAATCTTTTCCCCTTATGACATTTTTTTTTCTCTGTAGTTGACATTGATCTCTCACTGTACTTAACCTTTGAGGCTTTTGTTCATAGTGCGTTGATAGTTTCAATGAAATTTTTTTTTTTTTCGTCAGTTTCTATGAGAGTACAGGAAATCTGAGAGTCAGATAGAACAGCTCTTTTCATTTTCTCATTTGTCCGTTTAGCACAGGCCCATTTACAGTGCTGCAGGTGATTTGCGTACTAAGAGCTTTTCTGCTCCGATGAGACCTTTACACATTCTCTCCTGCTCTCTTTCAATTTTTCATTTCCCCTTTCCTCAACTCTGCCTCTGTGGCGTGCCCAAACTGTCTAAAATCTGTAGTTTATTATCCAAACAAAGGCTTTTGTAAGTGAATCCCGTTGAGAAGGGAACAGAAGGGAGGACCACAACTGCATGGTAATGAGCTTCACTTTCACTGAAGTTTAGAAAACTTGAACGGTGGCCATTGTTGAAACACAAATATAAACACATTCTGATCATAATAATAAAAAAAAAAGCCATCTCAGTTTGGAAGTGCTTTTTGAAAAAATCTTTTTATGATACCACCATCCCTCGCTCAACCAAAATTGACACCAGAGCATGTTTGGCTGTGCCCGAAAATACATGATCGACATAATATCTTAAAATCGAGTGGAGGTTAAAGTCATTTTTGTGGGGATTATTTGTGTTTTTGTTGCCGTCGTTGAATATTGTCAAGCATTTTACTTTTGAATAGCTCATGCGCAGATCGGCACAGTTTTGCTTCAGTTGGTACACCAGATAATAGCTACATTTCTGTCCCTGTTTCCACTGAGACGAAAAACAGTTGACTGATGAGGCATAGAGTAGCATTACATACCTGGTAAAACACCACAGCGTCTGACTCCCTTAAAAAACTGTATTAGGATCTGCTGCTGTGAACTGAGGCTGAACTATTATCTTTGTTCTTTTTGATTTTCGTAGCACATTTTTGTTCTGAACAAATGCACTAAAAAGAAATACCCATAACATTTGCAGGACAATGAAATCCTTATCCTGGAAAAGAGCTTTACTAATTGACTAGTTGTAATGTATCACCATAGAAATAGATATTAACCTCTTTTGTATCAGCGCATTCGAGTCATCAGATATAACCATTGGAGATCCACTCATTCATACATATGGGGTGAATGTACTTGCTCACACCCACACTTATTGTTTTTCCTCTCTTTCCGCCCCGCTTCCCACTTTTAGACGGATTTTGAGAAGGATGTGGACTTGGCATGTCAAACAGGTGAGCTCCCCCTTCCACCTATTCCTCTGTCTTTGTCTCTATTCTTTCAGCTCAATACGAAGAGTTGTAACTGTCTGAGATTCTACTGTGTGTGAAATGATGAAATGACAGGAGATGATGCGTTACAATTCCACTCCGTTGTGCACTAATTATTGTTCTTATCAATCACACACTGACTTTGCCAAATAACTATGCAGAGAGGATGTGTTTGGATGAGACTGTGTTCACTTGTGCATGGTAATAACACTCCTTAATGTGTTCAGACCTGTTTCAGAGCTGGGAACCACTGTCTGTTCCAATGATTCTCAACTGGTGGATCGTGGCCTAAAAGTGGGTCACATTCCCGTTTTCAGCGGGGCCTTTGTACAGGCAAAAAATAATGTTAACAAGTGGTTCCAGGCACAATAAACCCCGCCCCTCGCACATATTGTAGCCTATTTTGGCATCGATCCAGCTGATGTCATCATGTCGATATGTGTGCGGATGTCAGCATATCAGTTGCCTCTATATATGTGCCAAGTTTGAAGTAAATTGAAACAAAATTTATGTTTTTATAGACATGAAATGTCACCCATTATAAGTAAATGTGAAAAAAGACAAAAAATTCATTACATTTTTAATTTTGACCTACTGTTCCCAAAATATAACCACATCTATTCTGGGTCACTGGCAATCTATAAACCAATTTGGCATTAATTCAACCAGTAGTTTTACTGCTACAGACATTTGATATTTCACACAGTATGAGTAAATGGGGGGAAAAAATTTTTTTAATTGATTTTAAAAAAGAAGTGAACTTTGACCTACTGTTCCCACTTATTCTGGGTCATTGATAATCTATAAACCCAATTTGCAATTTGGTATGAATTCAACCAATAGATTTGCTGCTAGAGCATCAGCAAACCAAACTAAAAACAATACCCCTTGGGTATGGGGGGGGGGTTAAAAAACCAATCCTTTGCTTTATATGTCATGTAGAAGACCAAGGGCCATTCAGTAGGTGGTGGTAA
>JAPTYQ010000003.1:16752777-16779334 GCA_029814465.1 Ostorhinchus cyanosoma
GGTCATCAGATATGACCCATTTGGACGTTCAGAGGCTCCGTAGTTACCATGGAAACACCATCATCTTCTACAACATTAATTCACCAGTAAAGCCCATAGAGTTAGTTATTAGACATATTAGCTGAAAAAAACTCACCTTTTATTCAGTTTTCTTTGTTTTGATATAATAATATTTGAATTTACTTTGCATTTTCTTTAATATCTCACTCAAATATAAGAAATTAGTATATTAAAATACATGATTTACAGTGAAAAATGTGAAATACAGAGAATAATATTATAACAAATGGTGATAAATCACTTGGGGAAAAAAAAGTTAAATAGAGAGAAAAAATAATTTGGGGAACTGACAGAAAAGTAATCTGTGTCTTTATGGGTTAAACTTGTCTTCTGTGTTGGCAGTTTCTCTGTGGGCGATAGTGGGTCTCGAAGCCAAACCAGTTGAGAACCACTGGTCTAATCTATGTGTGTGTTTGTATGTGATAAGTTTGTGTTCTTTGAAATATTAACACAAGTCACTTTCCTCCTCCACCCTTTCAGAGAGAGGACACCCATGTAAGTTTTTTTTCTACCCAAATGACTTACTCAAGGCTGCCTGGTCCTGAACCTAGACTTGAATATTTCTGCGGTTGATTCTCTTTGCCTCGGCTGTTGGATGCAAATGTGAACAAATCCCGTTGGTCAGATTTGTCACAATCTGTCCACTCCTTTCATATCTCTTTGCACCAACAGGACAGGGAAACATTTACAGTGTTAGGTTCTGTCTCAGCAGGACCCAGTTTCAATTTTTGATCAAGCATGTAGCTTGACATTTTGTCACATCAATGGATTACCTAAAAAATGTCTGAGCTACATGTTGTGGTCTAGAATTGGATTTTGGGGATACAAAGTAAATATTCTTTCCTCTGATGGTGAAGAATGAGCATGATGTGTAGCATGAATTACAAGACTTTGATTTATGTTTGTGATGACAGAGCGATGTTAGTGTGTAGATGACACTTTACGGGCCAGATTTACTCATGGTTTGGGGATGTCGTAATTTACTAAAGACCCACAGTGAAAAGTTGGCATTGAGAGGTTTGAGGCCTGGACTTACTGCATATGAATTTGTTGGAATATCAAATTCATAGACGATCTGTAGGAGTTGTACAAAACACACTGCGTTAGAAGAACTTGTAACCTTTCATTTTTAACCTCTGGCTCTTGACAATGTACTGTGATGTCTGTAGCTGGATTTCAGAGTCGATATTTTCACATGCGTTGTCCCAAGGGCACTAATGGGAAGACTTCAGGACATATAACACTTCTAAATGGCCAGGGGGCTCTTCCAGAAGTCAAACATGGGTTTAATAATGTATTAAAATGCAGATACAGAGGCGGCATAAGGTGACATGTCAGCCTTTGTACCAAAAAAACTTAGACGAAAATCATCTTCCCATTAATTTCTACAGTTCAGACCTATCTTCAGGATTATTACTGTTATGTAAATTTGTTGGTCACCTGTTAGACTTGCAGAACTGGCCTCTACCATTGCCACTTTTTTTTGTTTTTGCAAATCTACCATGCTTAGTAAATCTGCCCTGGTGTCTCATAAGCATGGTAGTTAGTCCGATCCTAGAAATGTGTGTTTGTAGTGTTTTTCCTCAACAACATGCATGAAACCCCAAAGCCAGCATCAGCAGTTTATAGTTCTTATTCAGTGGCGTTGTTTTGAAATAAAGAAACACCCTCATTCATTAAAAATCCATATATTTTGTACATGCGAGTGTATAAAAGCACACAGACTCCATCAGTTCAGGCAGTAGTAAGCCGGTGAGCAAGATCCAGGACAGGATTGAGCAGCGAGGGAATTTGGCTCCATTTCATTTGAAGCACACAGCACATTTTTGCCCTGAGACTCTTTCTCCAAGCTAATAAAGTCCTGGCTCAGCAACAAATCTTGAGATGGAGCAGGACTTAAGGTCACAGTGTCAGAGACAAAACTCATCTCAGTCAGTGTGAATCATATAAGTCCAAAATAAGAAGTGAAACTTTTCTTTGGAGATGCAATCGGTTGTCTAGTCTGTGCAGAACTGTGGCTTACAGCTACACCAGAGCTGCACAGAGACTCCGTACCTCATTTGACAGTGACAGTGCATGGATCCATGAATGCTGCGATAGTGGCTGCATAGATAAATCCTTTGTATTCTTTACTACTTCTTGTCTGTGTTTGTGTCAACTGCCTTGTGTCTGGTATAATTTATACTTATTCTTTTCCATTCAACATTCTATTTCTAAACACTCCTCTCCCTCTTCCTTCTATTGTCCCACCTCTAAACTTTCACCTGTTTTCTTTTTTTTCCTCCTTTCCCCACCTACCCAATCTCCTCCTATTCCCTCTCCTGTGTTTTCCTCTACTGGCTCAATGTCTTACATTCCCTTTACCTCCCTCAAGTCATTTTCAAGGAGGTGAACACCTGTAATCCAGCCACCATCACCGGGACCCTGTCTCGCATCTCCTTGGATGATGAGGATGATCCCAAGCTGGCTGCCCATCAGGAAGGGAGTGTGGGCGTCAACTTCAGCTCACTTCCTGGGAACATTCCTCCTCCCAACCTGATCGTACAGGTATTGAAATCACAGCATTCTGTTTATCTTTTGCAGATGTTACATACAGTTTCAACAGGGAAGGAAAACTATTACAAAATTGCAATCAGTGTCTTATAAATGGATGAAAGAGATTTATTTAGGTGTAGTAAAGCACTTGGAAGTTACATCACTTACAAAAATTACAACAAAAACTTACCCGTCACTATAATGATTATTGAGTGAGTTTATCACAGCTACTTAGCTGGTAAATGACACCATCAGTCTAATGTTAGTGATAATGCAGGTAAGTAAACAGATGAATGTTCTTTGAAAATGCTAAGCTACACAACCTTAATTTGCATTCATAGATAACTTAGATTATCACTGAGATTATCAGCCACATGCCATTTGGTGAAAAAATGTTGACATAAAGGGTCTAAATTGGGGTCAGCTTGAATCTTCCTAACTGTTAACCACTACAGATGCTAAAACACCACATTAGATAAACTGTCTCTTTAACAAACGTGTTTTGCTCAAAGTCTGTATTGAACAAAAGATAATAATATCTTCATTTTCTTCCAGGTTCCACCTTTAGGAGGTCTGAATGAGCTAAGCGAGACTCCACTGAAGAAGGAGGTGAATGTGGATCAGCAGAGACAGCAGGGGCAGCAGCGCAGCGGTGCTCCCATCTACCTGTGCACCGAGAGTGGGCTGGGCTGGGCTCGACCGCCCAATTCCTCCAACACCTCCCAGGACGGCAGTGGTGGTGGTGGTGGGGGGCGGGGGGGGGGTGGGGAGGGAGACTACATGGTCTTACCTCGTAGGACGGTCAGTCTCAAACCTCCAGCGCCCTCCTCCCAAGGAGGAGGCCTGGGATTGGGGGGTGAGGACAAGCCTCTCAACATCGCAGTGGAGGACCCTCCCTTCCCCCCACCTCCCTCTCCTCTGACCCTCCACCCAGCTGAGAGCGAGGCCTATCCGGCTGATTTCGTGCCGTCTAGTGTGGGTGACATGAACATCACCATGAACCTCAACCGCTCCTACGGGACGATCAAAACCATGCCCCACAACCACGGCCACATGATGGCACAGGGCGGTCTTGTACACTCCCACGGAGGACACTTGCACTCCCACGGGCATTCACTCCAGCTGAAGCCGGGCCAGAGGCCGTCAGTCAGACAGATTCTGACAGGGGGAACCGCAGTGGAAAGAACCAGGACCCTGCCACGTAACCTGGGCAGCACCAATGCCAACACCAGCCTCTCAGCAGGATCCCTGGAGGTGGGTGAAAGGGGTGAGGGATGAAGGGTTCCCGCTGGTGGTGCAGCTCCTTCATTTCACCCACCATTCATTTTAGCTCATGGTTTTGAGCTCATGCGGATGGATAGACGAAGAAGTGATGAGAAAGAGGAATGTGACGGAATGTGCTTTGGTCCAGATATTACTTCTTAAAGTGCTCCAAAAATGAGCATCAAAAATGAGAAAAAACAAATGAAACAAGCTGATTTGCATTGAGAAGTAAAAATCCATTACCCTCACACATTTAATTAACCTTTCTTTTTACTTTGTAGAGTAAGGATGTGCCATTGTACAGTAGACTAAACAAGTTTTTTTGTGACACTTGCATACATTATGAAAACAGAAAAAGGAGACATGATTAGTGCAGGTTTTATTAAAAATGTTGATGAGGTGGCTTTAATTAACTTAATCAGTCTAATATAAATACTATCCTCATTCAGATGCACTTGTACAGTTGTAAGTGCTCTCAGCCATCTAAATCCTTTCTCCAGATGCGCTGAATGATGACTCCTACTTACTCATAGACTGAGGGCAGGTGATTGATGGTTTATTAGCAGAGGTAACACTTCCTGAACACCATATAAGACCAGGTTCACATACTCTGGCAGATGCCCAGAGACGCCACCAGAAAACAACTTCAGCAGCTGCTAAATTAATATTGTGTCACAGGAGAGTGAAAAACTCCGCAATGGCAAAATGTGTGATGACAACTGAAATTAAAAGCAAATGTTCTGACATGGAAGTGCCGATCAGAAGACATGAGGATCTGGCAAGAAGACCTCAACATTTGAGAAGTAACTGTAGACTTGCTGCAAGTAGTATTTCTTTAGCCCTCATATTTAATAATCCAATCGTTAAAATACTACAACTCCGAAATATATAGTCAAAATTCTACCAGTGTATGATATTGATTTATTTTTTGTGCTTCTTCAACTGTAAAATATACATTATAAGCTTTGCACGCACTGAAAATACCGAATTTCTTCTTGATAAGAGTAAAATTTTCTCTCGCTTAAGAGAATAGATTAAAAATGGTGAATCCTAGAACTCGATAGGTACTGACAAATGATAATACGAACAAAAACTAACCCATAACACCTACCGTAACGTTATGTCGATCATGCTGTGATATTAGCACAGGTGAGTGTCTGCTGCTGAGCCTCCTGTTATTTTCAGCCCAGTGCTATTTATTGGTTCTGACTGAGACAATGAGCGTTGATGAGTTATTGTCATTCTGACAGACAGCTTCTTTTTAGTTTAGTGTGCGAGTGTGTGCAATGTGTGCGTCTGCGATACCTCCTCCAAAGCGTACAAGGTGGCAGAACAGATGGACGGAGACATTCGAGATCAGAGGGAATACCCATGGTGAATGTATTTCAGCTTAACTTCATTTTACACACACGAACAGGATAGCATGGACTCGTACAACAGACACTAACACACACATCGATGCACTCTTTGGATCTTCCCCCAATGGTATCTCGCTGACTCACAAGGTTGATTAAAGAGATGAAAACGATACTTTCTTCGGAAAAAAAAAGTGCAGATGCTTCATTTAGGGCTGAGGACATTAAGGACGAGTCATTAAAAGGCATAAAAAAAATCACTGTCAGACGGGCTATGAGTGCACTCATGAATACCAAAAAATGGGGGGGGAAAAATCTGTTGAGAGAAACCTGTGGGATGTAATTTACTGCTATAATTTAGCCTGTTTGAATATGCTTGATTTGGAGATGGATATCAGAGCGTGCCTCTCAAGATTAAATCACAGCAGTGTTACACTCCAACTCAAACACAGTGATGCATAATGGAGGGATCACGTAAATGTACTCACAGTGTTCATTTCACTGTTGATTTTTAGTTGAAGGCCTATAAATCTGAGGTGTGAATGTAGTGTTAGCGTTGAAAAGATTCCCCGACCATATTATCACATCATTGTGCTTTAGATATCAGATTTACACCGTAGAACATATTCAAAGCTGCATCTGACATATGCAAAAAAAAAAATACAGCTAAAAACTTAGTTACACACTGGAAAAAATCTAACTCTTACCAAGTGTATTTTTCTCATTTCTTGTCCAAATGTCTCATCACACTTAAATAAGAGTAAGTTTTCAGTGAGATACAAGAACTTATTTTTAGACAATAGACCGAGGAAATCTTATTTCAAGAAATCTTACCAAGATAATTTTCACTCAATTAAGCAAAAACTAAATCTGCCTACGAAACAAGTGAAAATTATCTTGGTAAGATTTCTTGAAATAAGATTTTCAAGATCTATTGTATAAAAATAAATTCTTGTATCGCACTGATTATATCTTATTTTAAGGGTGATGAGATATTTTGACAAGAAATGACAAAAATGCACTTAGTAAGATTTAGATTTCTTTTTCCGGTGCATGTAAAGTGTATGAAAAGATTATGTAAGCGTTTTGGTTGTCTTCCACGATAATCATCATCATCACCCTATAGAGCGGGTAAAACTGTGTAATACAAGCTAACATTACCTTAGAAATGGAGTCTGTTAAGGACCACACACTTAACATAAACACACGTGCACACAGAAATGCCAGACCTTTAAATATGTCCAATTTATCAGTACTTGTGTGTTTGCCTGACGTTTGTGGTGGAGTCTGTTTTAAGCTCATAGTCATTGGTTAACAGTAGCAAACTCTATCTCTATGCTAATGTGGGTCTTGGTTGTCTGCATTCATGACAAAAGCCTGTTTACTGATTTCACTGTGGAGGACCGTTTTTTTTTTCTGCAAAAATCCTTTTTCTCACGCCCAAATTCTTTGATCTGGTCCTCTTCATCAGGCACAGCAGTGGTCAAAATTAAACCGTTAGCTCAATAATTATGATGCTCTAATATCAGCAACCACACTGGAGACTCCACCATTAGTTCTTATGTTTACCTTAAGTTTGTGGAGTATTTCTTAACAGTAACAAACTCCATTTCTTTTTTTTTAACATTTTATTTTGCAGTTTTCAGTTATGTTAAAACACGAAAACAAAGGCTTAGATGTGTGTAACAACTAATTAATTAACTTGCCAGTCCTTACTTTAAAAAAAGAAAGAGGGACAGAGGCAGAGGACAGTCACTGGTATATACAGATATAATCCTTAATCCTTAGTCCAATCTAATTTCCACCAAGTATGTGAGAAATGCAGCCCAAACATTTGAAAAAGTGTTCACAGAACTTGTCCTCAAAGACCTGAGCTTTTCCATCTGTATTAATTAATGATAACATATCACTGACCCATATTTGAAAAGGAGGAGGATTTAGAGACTTCCATTCTTTTAATATCAGCCTCTTAGTGATTATCATTCCAAGTTCCAGTGGCCGCTGTACTATTGCAGGTATATTCCAGACAGTCTGAGAACAGCCAAAAAATACTAAGTCCTGTTTCAGGCTGAACAAACAAACTCCATTTTTAAGTTCATGATTATCTCATTGGCCTGTTTTTCCTCAAAAATCCTTTTGTTCACCCGTAAATTTCTCTCTCACTTGCTCTTCTTCAGCAGTTTGCAAAACTAAAGCTTTAATATGGTCATGGGATCGAATCCCAGCATAACACACAATGCAAAAATGAACCTTCACATGTTATACTGTTTCATTGTGCTTTTGGATTTCAACATATATATCCTCATAGCAGGTTTTTTCGAGCTCAGTGTGCATTATGATGTGTGAAGATAAAGGAAGCACTACAGTAGTGTGTGGCTGTGGTTGGGTGTAATTTTAAGACCAGTAACCATCATGTCACCATAACTGCAAACCACAGGAGACATTGCTTATGATTTCCATGAGTGAGTTAATGAGCTATACGTGTCCTCACCAAAACATGCAATTTACTTTTAAGTATATGCATGTCGCATGTCAACCACAAGTAAACTCAATCACGGGATGTCTCTGTTTCAGGTAAGAATTTGTCTTATCGGAGGAGTGTAATTGCATTGTTCTAAACAGTGTTAATTGCATTCACATTGTCAACAGGACATCAGTGAGTCGACGCACTTCCTTCTATCATTCTGCATTCCTGTTACCTCTTTTAGCGTTTGGCTGCTTTAGTATCAGATCAGCAACTCCGGCCTCTCAAAGAATAAATACAGCTTTTAACTAACTGTTTAGACTTGCTGCTCTCACTGCCAAATGCAAATCTGGCAGAGAGCGAGAGCCAGAAAGGAAGTAAGTCAGAGATGGAATGTAATGCAATGCAATGTCAGGGACAGATGAGTTGGAAATGTCTGCAGCTGTTAAATTGGCGGCTTGTGTGCTACTCACTATAGCCACCGAGGCACTTAAGAGGAGAGTGGTGGAGTCCAAACAAGATTAGAGGATGAAAACCATTTCTTATATGTTTGACGGAGTTTCTTCTTCTTTTTTTTTTTTTTTTTTTTTAATCTGAGTGTCTCCAACAAACTCTCCAAAAATAGCAAAGAGGGTGATTTATGCTGGTGTTGTAATGATTATATTTGAGAGTATGTGAGCCGAGAAATTATTATTTCATTCTAATTCTGGGTTATTCCACTTCACTAATCTCATTACGTTGAAATAGACTGAATAATTTGCTTTTCGCCTTGACATTTGTAAGAATGTCTGTATCATGTTGGGTAGCCGGCGCGTATTAGCTCCCTTCTTTTGCTACCGAACAATGGCAACGAGAGATCCACGGAGAGATGAATACAGAGAGGTTGAAAAGTTCAGTAGTGGATAAGGGGTGGTCATTGATGCTGTCTTCTCTCCCCCTGCCCCCTCCTCTTCCAGAGGAAAAGAGTACGGTACTCTGAGCTGGACTTCGAGGTAAGATCTCGGACCTCACCCCCTCCATCAGCCTGTCTCTGCTTTCATGTGCTTCTGCCAGGACTTGAGTAACATAGAGGAGCAAAAAGCATCGCTAAAACCCTTCCCTTCACACTCGTCTCCCTTGCATTTAAAGCAGTTCAGACCTACTTTACATAATAAGCTGTTTCTCCAACAAAGGTCTTAATGCTCTCCCTAATTAATCGATTTCGGAGTCCAGAACTTCCCTCTGACTAATCCAAATGATGCTGTCATGTCATCATGGGTGTCCTGGTTGAAGAAACAGCGAAGTAGTGTGCTTCTTGTGTCTGAATGAAAACTACAAATCAGTTTTGGGTCGACACGTACTGTTCATGTGGCTGTAGTTGATTGGCTGGATATATCTGTTGGAACGACATGGTCTGGCAGTGTGTGAGTATTTCTGTGTTAGGCGTGTACTCCATAAAATGACCAGGGGGTTCTGTGAATCTCCAGTCTCTAGTGAATATTTCCACAGCAAAACCTACATTAAAGTGCACCTTTGAATAAGACTGTTCATAAAGACTGGACATTCACCCTCCACCATGGAGACATATCATTGATATTGAAGGTATGTGTGGTGACAACCTATACTAACAGTGACTGTGGCTGATCATTTACTTACTGTATCTGGCTTTTTTTTTTGGTTTGTTTTTTTTTTTGTTTTTTTCTTCTGGAGATCCATTAGTGGACGCTGCATGAGTTTTAACTCTCCTTAAAGGCAATGGTTTTCTCATAAAATAACCACTGACTTTTTTGAGAAAGAGAATGGAAAAGAAGATTATGATTACAAAATGTACACTTCTATGATTTGATGGGAGGTTAATTCATTTTCAACCATAATAGATTTTTTTTCAAGTATGTTGGCATATTAGGGCAATTGTCGGTAAGGAACATTAGACAGGGGGTTAATGTTTTCAGCAATTTCAGGTTCAGGTGTTTAAAAGAAAACCATATCTGTGCTTGTTATCTAAAAAAGGAAAAATCTGATATTCGCTTAGATTAAAAAGTCAGAAATTTGTAAGGAAACAGTTGTAGATCCAGGTACACGGATGCACTTTAAGCTACACTATATGGACAAAAGTACTGGGATACAATGAATTCAAGTGTTGCATTGATAACAGGGGCTGGGCAACAAAAAGCTAGAAACACATCAATTTTATATTTTATCATTGCAATAACTTTCTTTACATTGTCGTCAAATACTTCAAAAAATGAATCAGTGTTTTTACTAAATGTCACTTTTTTTCATCATTATAATTGGCCATAAATAATCATTTTAACCCACAACTGTCTGGTTTGTTCAACTCACACTCAAAAAGAAAATCGCCTTTTAAAGATATTGAAATGACATTTATCGAGACGATCGACCACAACTAAGACAAATATGTTCAAGATGATATTTTAAATTAGCAAGAATGGGAAATTCTATATGTTTTATGTGTGATTATCCCATTATTTTTGTCCATATTGCATATCTTTGTAATAGACCTACTAAAGTGTTCAGTTCAGGTCCAGATGTTTGTGATAACATGGTCTTATTGGCAAGTTGATTCAATGATTTGTCAAATGGCTCTTAGTTTATATAATGACTTAATAATCTAATAGTTGTATCACCTACAGGTGCCCTAATATGCTGCTGTAGCTTTTCAGATCGCAAAAATAAAGGATCAAGAGTATAATACAGACTTATAATATCTCCAAGTAGCATTGAAGAATATTCTTTTTTTTTTTTTCTTTCTCTTTTCGTGGTGTTAGGATCATAATCTACTTAAGGTCACAATTCTATTCAACTTTAGATTTTTAGGACTCAGACACGACTAAACCGAAAAAAGAAAAGTCCACACATATAATAATGAGACATATTCCAATGCTGTAGTAACTGAACAGAGATGAAGCTGCCCACTCTGAAGTATTTGGAGCCAGTACTAAGCACCGGCCTCGGCCAGTAAGTGTGCGGGTGTGAGTGCTGGCATTTTGCCCCCGTGTCACTTTCAACCTTGCAAGCTGCTTTGCTGATTAGTTACTGCCGAGCACCTCCAGCTCTCCCCATTAGCACCAGGAGACAACAGTAGAGCCACTGACAAATGCAGTTTGCTGTCAGAGAATTAAAGATCTGGACTTAGCTACCTTCTAGATGGACATATTCAGAATGCAGGAAAGGCAGTTTTTGTCAAATGTCCCTTTAGTTAAGTCTCCAGTTAAATTCCGGTCCGTCTGTTAGACGTGTAACGAATTAGACAAAATCCTGAGTTAACAGAACTACAAGCTAGCAGCCACCAGTCTGAAACAGTGGCGTTTCTGCCAGTCATTTTCACCAAATTTCCACTTAACAGACTCTGCAGCACTCCCACTTGCCAAATTCTCAAAGACTCAGGAAGTGGATGATGTATGAGCATGAGCCAGCAATCGATCTGTCAGCGTCCCTCTCTAACCCCCTTTCCATGGCTGGCTTCATTGCAGTTCCTTCAACCTTTTCCCCACACCCCTGCTCCCCTGCCTGCCCCTTTTTTTCGTTTGCTTTTTTTTTTTTTTTTTTTTTTTGCTTTTTAGTTTCTCTTCGGTTTCATTTTTTGCTGTCCCTTCCTTTCTTCCCTTCCAGAAAGTGATGCACACTCGCAAAAGACATTCTGAGCTGTACCATGAGCTCAACCACTCGTCCAAGTTCCACACCATAGACAGGTATAGCAGGGACCCAGCCATGTCCACATTCAAGGTAAGACCCTTGCCCAGACGCGGGATGGGAACCCATTGTACCTTTGCACCTCCTCTTCCTCCCGCACAACCCCACCCCCCTCGAGCCCCCACAACCCCCTCATCAGCATTTAAAGAACTGACACCGGAACGCAAGCACTGAGTATGTACATTTAAATTGCAGCCATATGCTTTGCAGAAAGTGGTCAGAAGCGGATAAATATTATCAGCACTACAGTGACATTGCATTTATTCGTAAATGCAGCCTCGAGACGATTATAGTTATAAAAATTTGAAGCAAAACCCCCACTCATTGACAAACATGAGATAGTTTGTAAGGCCGCTGTATTCATTACAGCGTCTTTTTTGCAGCCAAATTGCTGTGCGAGAGATGTAGAAAACATAGTTAGCACTAACAAGGGAAATTGTAGAGTATAAAAACTACACACTGTCATTTCCTGAATTGATGTTATCACATCCACAGAGAATCAGACAATAACTACCTCGCAAATTTTACTTCAGAGACATATTGTTTCGAGACTTTCAGGGGTGCTTTACATTACAGCTTAGTAATAATGTGAGAATTGGGTAGTTTCATAATACAGCGGTAATAATTAATACCACGCTTGTTATTAAAAGCGGGTAAATCTGGGAAATTCTAGACTAAATTAAACTTACAAGGTGATAATGGGTCAAAAACAAAGGGGAAACACATTTGAACATAGCTGCCATTAAAGCCTCTCGATGTTTGGTGAAATGAACCAGAAACAGGTAGTTTCCAGGCAACAAGTCACACCATTAAACATATCATTTGTACAGGGGGAGAACTGCTCGTAGCACATGGGGCGATAACTTCCAGCATTGTAGTGGATGGTAATTGTCCAGTTTGATGTGTTAGAATTTCATTTTACAGTAGAAACCACTTGATTTCATTCCATTTTGTTAATAATCTTGTGGTGTGATTACATAGAACTGTTAGTAGTGGTGGTTTCTCTAAGTATTTCACTGCTGTTCTACTCACACATGGAGGATACAGCTGAAAACAACCCTGAATTCTCCGATATGGAATTAAAAGTGGAGCAGGTGTTTCCCACTCAGTTGCTCTTAGTGTAGAATATGATGCAAACACAAAATTGGCGTGATTGTTGTCTTGGCAGCTTTCCTGTCCAGGTTCTTAAATAGAAACTGGATAAAGACGACTTTAAAATTGTCCTCACCAAGACTCACTGTCAACTTTGCTTTTTTTTTTTTTTTTTTTAAATCTCAAAACAACATTATGTGACAGAATATCATCGACCGACTAAAGTAGTGACTTCGATCTTAAGCGTTTAACCCAAAATAAACACTTTAAGCCATAAAGACCTAAACATCCACCAGCAATTAGAAGTATCTACTGATGTAAAATGTTTAATCCCTGTTGATCCACTAAGCCTATCAATACATGTAAATAATTGGTGTAAAATGCAGATATTTATCATTTCATGGTCATCAGATATGACCCATTTGGATTCAGAGGCTCCGTAGTTACCATGGAAACACCGTCATCCTCTACAACATTGATTCACCCGTAAAACCCATGGAGTTGGATCAATGACAGTGGATGAGCACACTTGGTTTATGTTAGTTTCATGATATATTTTACTGAAAAAATCACTTTTTCTTGAGTTTTATCTGATTTTGATATAATGAGCCTCAACTTTAATCTGAGCTTTTATGAACATCTACATAATCAGTCAATTAAATATAGGAAATACTGGATTTTTTTTACTGAAACAATGCAAAACACAGAGGATAATATTAAAATAAATGATGATAAATGACTTCAGAAAGGTTAAACTTAGAGGAAAATTTCAGATGAGAACTGCCACAAGAAGTAGCACTGGGTCTTTATGGGTTTAGTGGATTAATGTTTAGGAATTAATCTCCCTCAGGATTTTGGATCAGTATAAGTGTTTCCCACTGTTTTAGAAGTCTTATTATGTTAAAAGCCTATAACACTGTGACAACTTTTACTCCTGTATGTCAGCATATTACAGTTTTTAATCTTAATTTATTGTCAGCCGGTTACAATGTTTGTAAAAAAGTATAATTGACTGTGTTTTCCCGTTATTACTTCAATTTGAATCTAATGTTACCCAGATTTATACCCACTGTTAATACCTGGCTATTATTTTGTTGATTACTAATTACAATGGCACTACTTAATTAATACCTCTCTATTATTAAACTGTTACCCCACTTTTACCATATTATTACCATCCTTTGGAATAAATTTCAACCTCATTTTCTTACATCCCATTTTATGCCTCCTGTAATTGACCTCAACTCAATTCAGTCCCACTTCTGGTTGGTTAATCACATGGCATTATCTGTTAGCTGGAGGCTAATCAATCAAGGTTAATGAAATTCCCAATTCTGCAATTTAAAACCTGTGAGTATTGTAACCAAATCGCTTCACCATAATGCACTGCTAATAACCCACATGTGTCGCCACTGTGCACCAGTGTTTCATCTGTGCCTTTAGCACACAGGTTTATGTGTCTGTTTAGTTTGAGTCATTGTTCATGTACTGTATGTGTTTTTACTTGCTGTCTTTTTTTTTTTCCCTGTTTCTTTTCTTTTGTGTGTGTGTGTGGGTGTGTCCATGAGGTGCTTGTGTGGGCACCTGTGTGCATTAGACACAGAGGCATCTTTATTAATGCACCATTAGCAGTAGATGAAAGAGTCCCTGCGTCTTCTGCACTGACCTTCAGAGCGCCACTTTCATTAAGATTTAAACACACACGCACACACTCGCATTCCCCTCATCTGTGGTGCGTTAGTGCGTAAAGCCATGATGAGTTAGTCAGCCTTGATAGGTGTACTTTCCCCTGGCATCGGCGGCATGCTGGTTCACATCTAATTTACACCGCCGGTGGAGGAAGAGAGGCCAGCCTGACATCTTTCATATTCTCCGTGCCATGCAGCCACACACATACTGTAAATCCACACACTCACACAAACACACTGCCATTTCCCGATGCCAGACCGGCGGCCGTTTCCTTCACTCCTCATTTGCTCAACGTCTTGATCAAGATTTTCAGAAGCGTTGGCCGACTCCCCATTCATTAATGCCAAGCAAATATTTTATGGAACAGAAGAAAAATGGCAGGGTGCTTTCAAAGGCATGAGCCATATATTAGATGTCTGAGGTTCTTAACAGTTGCTCTGCAGCATGCTAATGTGGCTCAGAGGGAGCTCAGGTGTGCTTCGAGATTATGGCCAAATGCGGAGGAAATGAAGAGCCAGCCACAAATAATAGATAGGCTGTATTTAAACTAATTAAGACAAATTGGAATGTGTATGTCCCCTGGGTTTGTGACGTCACATAATAAAAGGGCAGCGTAGATATGGCTTACTCATCTAAATCCATTATGTTAAAAGTAAGTAGGCAGTTCACTTAACTGTGAATAATTACACGGATAATGCTATCAGTGTCAGGCCTTTGACAGGACCCAGCTTCAAGAGCCCAGAGTTCAACTCCACTGTTGTCAACATCTCACTTTGAGAGTCACCCCCAGACACAGACATGCTGACTATACAGTAATTATGGAGATGAGAAGGGTGTGTGTGTGTGTGTGTGTGTGTGTGTGTGTGTGCACATCCATACACTTGCATTTTTTTTGCAACTGCATGAAATGCCTCTGTGAGCAACTGCAGACACGAGTGTACATTATGTGTCTCTGTTCCATTTGTGCTCCTATTTATGTGTTTATCTGTTTTATGTTTGAGATGTCTGACTACGTTTACATGCCAATGTTCCAATTTCTGCTCCTATTCCGGACAAGACAATATTCTTCCTGCACAATTCAGATGGATAATGAAAGTACATTTTAGCAACATGCAGCATTGTTTCCTCAGCTTAAGTTTTCTTCCTGCAGTGGATTTATTGGACCGTGCAAACAACTTCATTGTTTTTATTCTCTCAAACATCCTCTGAAAAGGTCAACATGCTGATATCTGTGCAAATCTATTGATATTTAAGTCTTTCTTATTGTTTAAAAGTGGGTGTATTTGTCCACATGACCATAAATGTGGGCTTTTGGCCGTGCATCTCTAACCTAGCCTTGCAAACTTTAAGTTGCTCCTTGGCTTGTGTACAAAGCACAGAGCTGTAAACAGGCAAGAGGCCATGTGTTGGAAACTTTGGTAAAAAATCAGTTTCCATTCTGAATAGACAAGGCCAAAGCTCACTCCTAAAACCTTAATCATATCAATACATCCCATGTTTTAACTGAAAAATTGTACATTTGGAAATGGAATGGAGCTAAATTAAACAGAATATCCAAATATGTGGATTCACATTCTGCATATTGGAGTTTTAATATGCATGTAAACGTAGTGACTGTTTTGCATTGCCTTTGTTAATCTACATCAGATGTATTCTAAGTCTAACAACATGAATAATGACATAATTGTTTCATAATCTCTTTAATAACATATTTTATAAGCCTCATGACAGACTCTGCTATTTATTTTATCATGCAGTCCATGAGCGCTGTGATTTAACAGCAACCATAACTGCACTTCACCAGCTGACAATTTAACTACTGTGAACGCTGATAGTTACCCTTAACTTCATGCAGAGATACTATTGAGTCTGTTAAATTTTAATCAGGACAGGATGGTGAGCACTTTCAGTCCTTTGGTAAAAACAAATGAAAGATAAAACCTTGTTCCGCCTTAAATGTCCCATGATGACTCAACTACCTCAAGCAACAGCAACACCTCCAAACTCATTAACCCCATGACTTTTGCAGGGATCTCTCACCTTAAAGTGCCTAAACACCCCTTCAACGCAGACCTTAAAACCCCTCTAACTCCCTCTAACCGCCGCGGTACGGTGTTCACCCCCTGCAGGTTCCCCCTCTCCCGCCCCCGAGGCACAACACAGAGCCGTCGCTAGTGCGCAGAACGTCTCTCGTTTACAAAGAAAGTCAACGTAAGACACTATAAAACCCACATAAACCCCCGTGAAGTAGAGCCACTCTAACTCACTCATAAGTGGTCCTGCAAGTTGATGTGCTACATAAGTCTTATAGTTTGACGCTGCATGTAATATGTTAGATTTGGTCATTCTTAGCAGGAAGCTTTTGCCTTTTAACCCTTTTTAGGGCTCTCAGACATGCTCTGAAATTCTACATTTCAACCCGAGTGTGTTATTGAAGGACATAACAAGACATTTTTCTACTTTTTTACTGTTACGTAGAAAATTGAGGTCAATGAAGTTATCATATTTGGTTCCTTTCCCGTTTGTGGCAGAAAAAAAAAAGAAGAAAAATACACACAACTTAAAAGGAACATACTGTATATTTTAGAACATCACAACATAAGTGACCCCTGTCAACATCCACTTTATCCCTTTGAACCTCATTCCTTACATTAGTACCATTACTTCATGGTACCTAACAAAGCAGTGAGACTCACTGTTCATGTAGAGGTGGAACTTACAAACCCTGTAAACCACATTGGATCTGAGATTATTGACTCACTGTTCTCACTGGAAAAAATCTAAATCTTACCAAATGTATTTTTCTCATTTCCAGTCAAAATATCTCATCACACTTAAAATAAGACAGAATCACCTAAAGAGTAACTTTTCATTGAGATATAAGAACTTATTTTTAGACAATAGATCTGGAAAATCTTGTTTCAAGAAATCTTACCAATATGATTTTCACTTGTTCCATTGGCAATTTGTTTTCTTGAATTGAGCACAAAAAAAAATCTAATTGCAGTATTGCTGTCATTGCTTTATAATGTATTCGGAAATTACCAAAAATAGTCACTTGCCTGATAATAAAGGGTTAAAATCCATCAAATCACCGGGGTCTATTAATTACATTGAAGTCATCTTTGAACTGATGTAGTTTAGACTGTTTTAGCCTCATGTTAACTACATAAGCCACTCCCCTTCTGCTCTAATCCAAACCCTAACCTTCAGTGGAGGTTCCAAGAAAAGAATTTAGAAAATGACTCCAGCACTTTATAGTTACACATGCAGTATCAAACTATAGGTTTATGACATGTAGCTGTTGATCTGCAGGTGGTCCGTCTCATAGTGAAGTGACTGTATTTGATCAGCCTTTATAAACAGTAGATGATCCCCCTAGTGGTGTGGTGGTGTAGGAGTTCACTGCATTACACCTCCCTGTGCTTCTACATTCATGTGCTGAACGCCAACTCCCCTTCCCTCCATCAACCTCATACAAATTCACATCAGAATCTACGATCTGGAACCAGTATAACCACAGAGATGGATTTGTAAGTGGTTTGATGCAGAGCTGTATTTATCTGCTATGATAA
The DNA here is from genome assembly GCA_029814465.1 of Ostorhinchus cyanosoma. Classification (NCBI taxonomy): domain Eukaryota; kingdom Metazoa; phylum Chordata; class Actinopteri; order Kurtiformes; family Apogonidae; genus Ostorhinchus; species Ostorhinchus cyanosoma. The sequence continues at coordinate 16,770,504 of JAPTYQ010000003.1, forward strand.
ACACAAACATGTAAGGATTTTTTGTGGCTTTTTTGAGTTGCGTTTTTATATCAACAGCAGCACTGTGTCCGTTTTTAGTGCCTGGAGTTAAACCTTATGACCTAAACACCATAACCTATGGTTAATCAGTTCATAAAGACAACGACCCATCCAAACCGATTTATAATCACCTCATAAACCGCAATATTCTGTCCATAAACTAGCCCACTGGCACTAAAAAGGGCCAAACATGATGCATTTTGTGAGGATGCTGATGAGAAAATCAGAAGTATCCCAAAAAGGGTCAGAAAAGATCCATTATACTTCTCAGGAAAGGTAAGAATGTGTTGGCTGTGTTGAGAAGACGAATGGATATCAGAAATTTCCCACATACAGACACAGGTACACCCTTTTGCCTTTCTTTCACATTTCATCCAATTTTCTGTGTAAGTGCACTGGGCTTGAAGTGGGCTACGGTGTTACATGTTCCTTCACAGATAGAATCCAAATACTTTTACCTCTTGAAATCTGCTCTTTTTTTTTCCTCCCTTCTTTTTGAAACTCAAAGTGGAATTAACCCTAAGTTACCTGCTGTGTTTGCCACCTGCTGGTAGCTCAGGACCTAACTTACCAATGACTGATGACTCAGCGCTACACTTAATAGGCGAAATGAAGGAGAAAGACATGACCGACAAAAAAAGGAAGCAGACACTATATCACAAGATTCCCCATTAACCTCAATGCTGAAAATCACCTTGTCTGTCTTTTCTTTTCTATTACGCTGCTGCTGAGACAAGCAGAGCTATTCCTGTAGGCTGCAAATAAATGTGCGTGTTGTCCGCCGTCTCATATTCAGTTGTTATTTTTCCAAAAAACATATGCATGACCTTTAAAATGTACTTTGGAAAATGACTAACTGGTAAACTATTGCTAACAAAGGTCAGGCATTGGTGGTGACAGAAACATACATCCTTTGAAAAATTTTGACGTATTTTTTTGTAGTGAGATTCTCAAACCTGGGCTCAGTTTCATGAGGTGTTTTAGACTGGGCTGGGATGTTAGGCTAGTCACAGTTCTGCTCATAGGCTTTGTTTAGACTGCAGGGAAATCCAATTTGTTTCTCAGATTGATTGTTTGAGACAGTCTGTTGACACAGTTACTTGCAGATCAGATTGGACCAGCCTATCTGCATGGGTTGCTGTGGTAACAACATCCATTCAAGTTCTACTTGGCTTAATCTAGCTATGCTGATGACATGGCTTCACAGGTTTACGTTCCTTTCATGCTTTGCTGGTACAGAGTTGCCTGTGCACAGCCTGGACAAAAGAAATCCCACACTCTATGATCTCATTGGACCGCTGTTAGCTTTTATTATAGCCCACATTCACCATGGTATCATTTTGATGAGCTAATGCAATGTCACAACCTTTATATCCTATTCATAACGTTGATGAGCCTAAGTCTGACCCCGACAGCCTTCAACTGCAGCGACTGAGCAAGATGGGTAATCACTTCATCTTCCTCTCTTCTCACCCTAATGAGCCCGTCACTATGAAACAGGGTCAGTCTGGACTCATCAGACCACTTGACCTTTTTTCCGTTGAAACATGGTCAGTCTTTGTTTTCTACACTGCAAAAAAGGAGTGTCTAAAAAAAGATAAAAATACAAAATCTGAGGAGAAAGGTACACAAAACAAGTGAAATATCTGTCCACGCAGCAAGATCATTTCACTTGACAAGACTTCTTGAATTAACCCTTTGACTTTAACCCATTGAAATTTCTCTGAAATTCAAAATTTCCACCTTAGTGTTACTGGACATCGACATCTACCTCCTTGTCAGCTGGCGTGACAATAGTCTACCTCCTCTTGGCATAAAACATGCAATTAAAAAAACTATTACAAGGTTATTAGCTTACAAAAATCACTCATATTCTCTATTTACAGTTTCAAAATTTCTATTAAATATCTCTGAATTACTGTATATTGTGATAAAAACCATCATGCTTCTTGACCCCACTGAAACACAGGATTAGACCCATAATTTAATGTTTGAGGATATTCCCAAAAATAGTCACTTGCCTGATGAAAAGTATTAAGATTGTTAAATCTAGAAATAAGTATGCCTACAGATGTACGAACACGTAAAATAAGAAATTAACTCTTAAAACAAGATAAATTATTGAACATTTTTAAATCAAATTCCCTGGGTGTCTCATTTCACATAATATAAATGCAAAATGTAATGTAATGTTCTTACTTGGATCTTTTAAATATATATATATGAATACAATAAAATGAATGAATGAATACATTTTTTTTAATCTTTGGAAGAACTAAATAATTTGCAGTGTATGACACTGACGGTTGAAACATGTTCCATCACAGTAATAATCCAAAGGAAGGCCCTTAACATATCTGTTGTGTTTATTTTGGGCCAGGCTGTGTATATATATTGGGGTTTTTCCTGTTATAGCAGTCGTGTAAGTGACATGGGTGTGTGTTTGAAGGAACAGGTACAGGGTCTTTCTCATAACTTTTTAGTGAGCTCCAACACAGTACAGTCCCACTCAACTTTCCGTCTCCCTCCTTAATGTCCCGTCTCCCACAACAGCGCCCCCTTTGGCGAATCCCTGATAGTAGAATATCAACTGTAAACTTATATAAGTAAACAATCATACAGTGATTATGTACGAATACACTAAAACCATGTCTGTATAACAGCGTCATAAACACGTCGTTGATATTATTTTGCTTGTTTCCCCAGATATTTACTTATTATTAGCATTTCCCATTTTCTCTCTTACAGTAGTATGGATTCTTACGGCGCCATTGAAGTATTTTGCGAATAGCCAGAGCATCCTGACAGAATTCCATTTCAAACCCATCTCTTAGGATCCAGTTAGCCGAACTCGTATTCCCTTTGTGTTTGTTGTCTTTTGCCATCAAGACTGTCTAACATTAATGAGGATACAGGCTGAATATGCCACACATTTAGCCACAAGTCTGACAAAGTGAAACAGGTTAGACAGTATTACACAAACACTGGCACCAACTGACAAAAGAGAGGGGAAATCTAGATCATTATTTGTGGTTTGTTGGTGGGTGAAGTAATATTGTGAAATAAAAAGAAAATATAAAGCCAGAGGGAGACTATTTATTATATCAATGACAATCTTAAATACTGCAACATTGTGTGGCATTATGGTTTTTCAGATAACTTTAAATATTAGTGTGATTTTCCCAATAAAATATCTGTTGACTGGGAAAATGGGAGTTTTAAATGGTGGAAAATCAGCAGCGTTTTGATTGTGAGTTGTTTATTTAGTTGAATAGTCTGTTTTTAGAGACTTAAAACATTTGGGAATATTTGTGACATTTCAATTTCATTTTAGTTGAGATCGATCAATGAATTGTCACATAGTATATCATGAGCTGTTGAAAATCGACTGTTTTACCCGTCGTTGTTTTTATTATTCAAAGTCGAAACCACATTTCAATTCTGTTTTAAATTGCAAATTAAATATTGAACACAATCTGCAGGAATGTTGGAATTACTCTTTAGGCTCATTCCCTACGGACATTTCAAGTATCACCAAAAGGTCTTCATTTATCCAGAATTCAAAGAAAATTAGTCATACTTAAGAAAGTCAAGAAATAAATTGCTCAGGGCAACAAATGGCTATTAGTTAGATCTAAACCGTAGTCAAGATCTCTCTGTAAAACCAGCCCCTGGCTACAAGACCTACTGCGTGCTAATGTTAGCTTGTGAGCTATCATTTTGTTTTGATGTCATCCAAGTAGCAGCGATTGACCTTGAGGCAAATGCCGTTGGCAGGAGTACACAGATGTTGGAAACAGAAAGACAGTGGTATCTGTTGCAGCGCACCACGTTGAATGGAGTCTCACATTAATGCTAATGCCAAAACAAATTCAAATCCGACTGCCTTAAGTACAGTGCGCACTCTGGATGGGGTCATGTGGGTAGCAAACAGATTTTCACTCGGTGTTTCATAATGGACAGACGATACAAATGTTTCAGCGGGGTTACTCCGAGATGGGATGCGATGCGTGTGAAGCACAGTATGTATTAGCATTAACGCCTGCACTAATGTTTAGATGTAGAGCAGCTTCTTGGCCTCCGTCACCACAGCGCAAGCCCATTGTTTCCTTTCCTCTCCACAGGGTTCAGAAGGTCACAACACAAATTTGCATGCAGTGCCCAATGATGCAGTGTTGTGCCGCTCTGTGTGTGGGATGGTTGTGTGTCGGAGAAACAGGGAGAGAGAAAGATAGAGGGAGAGTTTGCACCGCATAATGGCCTGGCTGATGCATTTTTTAGCTCTCAAATGGGATATATTTCCATCCCGTCGTCTGCTGTGTTCTTGATTAAATGAAGCGTACTTGGCTTCCCTCTCCACATAGAGACACAGTGAGGAGTTTTGCAGAATGCAGTGGGATGGAGAAAAAGACAAAGAAAACAAGTCGACTTTAGTGATTTCACTCATGCTAGATCAGAGCAGGGACGGCAAGCAAAACGTTTGATCATGAAAGATGCATTCGCAAGTCAGTGGAACTGGCTGTAAGCACGTGTGACGGTTCTGTCATAAAACTCAGTCTTTTAAACTACCTATGGACATATCCTCCTGAGACCCGTAAGTAAACATTTTCACCATTTTACATTCAATAATTGTCTTAATTGGAAACGGCATGATGCAACTGTTTTTTCAGACTTTTTTTTTTTATTTTAGTCTGTTTTTTATATAATGTCCTTTTCAGCTGATTTTTTTAAGTAAAGCTGTGAAACTCTTGTCCACTACAGAGGACAAAAATGCATTGCTGAGTCTCAGGAGGATATATAGTGACAGCCGATCCTTCCATTAGCTTGCCCATAAACTAGGTGCGACTCAGGGTGCTCTTTTAATGCCACTACAGTTAACAGTGAGTGTTATTGATATCATGGCAATGTTTTAGGCCTTTGGAGGGAAATTCAGCTAAGGTAATTTGTATGCTTTGGGGAGCTTTCATGTTAAATGAAGACATGTAATTTGAAATGACAATGACCCAATTTTTGTTGATTCAGAGAGGGCAATTTGCTGGCACTTGCAAACCCTGTAGGTTTTGATATTCAATTTGCTAGCATTAAGCTAAGGGGCTTCAATTTCACATTCCAGCAATAATGCAAGTCCTAGCCTCTTCTTTCTCTTCATATCTCACTCTCCCTTCCATTTGTCCTCACGACTTGACATTCTCTCTCTTGCCGTCTCACTTACCCCCCCCCTCCCCTGAGCTCAGCCCCCTCTGATGGCACGTTCGCAACGTTAATTGAATAATTAATTTCTGCTGAGTATAAACTCATCAACTATTTTCATCCTTCCACATAAATTGCCCTGCCCTAGCTTTAGCGCGCACTGTCTCAAACCGTGGCGTCTAATGAGTGGACGGCTAGCTCAGGCGGAACAAGCCGAACACTGGCTTTGTGCACCACAAGCTACTATACTAATTTAGCTCATTTAGTGTCCTTGGGCCAATTAAAAAGGAGGTGAAAAGGGCTGACGCGCTGGCTGGAACCGATTTCACCGTTTCAGAACAGGCCTTGGAATGCAGAGGCCTGCTCAACATTGAACCGAGCCTGGGTCTGTGATTGCTCATTTGTTTGCAGTGTGTTGCACTAATGGAATTTATTTGCCCTACATTCTCCAGATTTGGCTCTTTGATGGGCCTTATTACTTGTGACACAGATTTCTTCCCAGCTAAGGGGTAAATGGTGCTAAAGACATCCATGCCCAGTTGGTCTATTTTTGTGCCCTCTTATAAATTATGCCAGTGCTGAATAGGCAGTGGAGATTCTATCATGCCTTTAATCATATGATAAAATACAATTTGCATAAAGAAGGAAAGGCAATAAACATGAAGCACGCTGATAAGCAATGTAAGGATTTAATACATACTATATTCTGGTATCCATTCAGTCTTCTCCTGTACTGTTTGACGTTATCTTCGTTTATTTATGTTTCTTTATCATTGAATCATTTAATTTTCTTTTTCATTTGAACCTCTCACTCACTATATGTCATGTCTTATTGGTGCAATTTATTGATTTCTATGTTTTTTTTTTTGTTGTTTGTTTGTTTCCTGTTTTATGTCCTTTGTTGGCTGACTGGGCCTTGTGTTGCATGCTTGTTGTCATGTCCCAGTTTGAATGTAGCCAGACAGTCAGCAGAACCATGGGCATCCAATTCAACAAAGGTAACGCACTTACCCACAACCACCACCTGTCCTCCCCCGTCATCTCTCCCACCAAAGACAGCCTTGCCTGCCACGTTGTTCACCCACATCCACAGAAAAAAAAAAAACCATTCCCCGGTCCAAATGAGGGGGACTCTGAGTGGCAGAGAGTGGGCCTCCTCCACCAACACACTGTTCAGAGGCTTCTCAACATGGCATCGATGTTTGTTTTTGTCTGTGTACTCTCCCATCGAGTCCCCTATAAGCCGTGTTGTCTTCACTTAGCTTTGTCATGCTTGTAGCTTGTAGCGAACTTTTGTAGTTTTTACCCGTGTCTCGTCTTGTTGGGCAGTTGGCCAAGTGTTTTCTGTTGGCCACTGTCACCCCTCGACTGTTTTTACACTGTTTATGTGGGGGTTTGGGAGAGCAGCGAAACTGAACATTCTTTCCGACTGATCATTTCAAATTTTCCCCGTAATGCTAACAGTAATTTTCAATAATAATGTGTTTTTTTGTTTTTTTTTAATGTTTTTATATTTGGCCTGTTAAGCAACTGTTACGAAACGTTGCCACCCCAAGTCCATTTTTACTACCCCTTAAAGATGTTGCTTTATTTGCTATCGGTTTCAAATAATTACAAACACTAGATTTAATTGTCATGAGTGATCTGCTTGTGTAAATACAGTTAGAGCTACATATACTAGAACAATAATAACATTTTGGGTCATTCTGCCTCCGTACACCACCACAGTGGATCTTGCTCACTCCTTAGCTTCTTCCATCTGTTACAAAAATGTACTTTACAACTTCTCAGATTAGGTAAGTATTACATTTACTCGCCTAGTAAGGTATTTTACTGTCTATTCCTTATTTTTGAGACACATATCGCAGTAATAATGCTAAAACGGTTCCTGTCAGACTAACATATGTTAGCTCCGACAGCATAGTCAGCAATTTCAGGACCAATAACATTATTTTCAGCAATGGTCAGACATGTTATATGTTACATGTATGTCGCTGGTTTTATTAAAATTTAAAACCAATGTTACATCCAGGAATTGAGGATAATTGTATCAGCTCTAATCAGGATCACTGGCAATCTATAAACCAAATTTGTTGTGAATTCAACAATAATTCTGCTGCTAGAGTGTTGACAAGCAAACAAACTGAACCAAAAACAGTACCCTTTGCCTCACCTTCAGGGGATGGAGTAATTATAGTTACACAAACTGAGCGCGATTATAGCAGTTGGTTATGTCAATGAAAAAGATCTGCTTTAACTTAAAATATCAAACTTTAAAAAAGTATAAAGGATGCAACAGCTCAACTTTTACCAGCAAATGATGAAAACACCTGTTACTTATAGAACAGCAACACACACTGTGAGTGAAACAACTATATATAGCGAGTAGTGAACTGATCCACTGTAAACTGTGGTGTGGTTAAAAAGTGTTACAGTGGGGCATAAATACAACGGACAGATAACACTGCAGAGGTACAGAAGGGGTAGTAAGTTTTATGAGTTTAAGCCAGAGGCAGAACATATAGAGTCAGCAATGTCCGGTTTATGGCCTAGCTTTAACTCTTTTATGTGTTGTTTGAACACATACAGTATCAAATCAATAATGCAGATAGTGTAGATAGCATATCAAGGCACTAATACCAGATTAGTTATCCTCTTTCACCATTATTTAGACAACATGCAGCCGCAAAGCCTGTAGCACCGCACAGCAGATTCATTGTTACGGCTTTTAGAATCAGATTACTCTACGCCTACATGCCATCCCTTCTTTTATCCCTTCTATAATTTTTGTTAGCACTGTGCGGTTTTGTAGTTTTTGTTTTTTCCATCACTGTCCTCACGTACACCGATCCTCAGTTCAGGATGCTGCTTAAAAAAACAGGTCGTTTCAGCACAGTTGGAATACGAGTGTGACGTCGCACATGGGATTGTTGTCTTTGTGTGTGCATGACGTGGGTGATATATTCTCATGAGGGGGAACTAGACGACACAGAGAGAGAAGGGGTAAGGTGTAAGCACAAAGGAACAACTGCCTGTTCACCTGCCCAAGGTGTGGGAACAATACGATTGTTTCAGGGCAGAGTTGTCAGTGACTGTGATTCCCCCTCTTCTCTCTCTCTCCTCTCTTTCTGTCTCTCTCTCTTTCTCGTCACCCCTTCCTGTCTTCTCCCGCCCATTTCATCACCACAGAGGGAAAAGCGATGGAGCATTTCGTCTGCCGGAGGTGAAAAGAACTCATCGAGTGTAAGTAGAGGGGCTTTTTGGCAGAGAGAGAGAGAGAGAAGCAAAAAGAGAGGGATGAGATGGGGCTTCAGGGCAAGGAGGGATGGAGGCAGGCAAGAGATGGCGAAAGGGAATGGATAGACACGCAGTAGCAGCACAATCGCGTTAGCCTGGTCTCCCAGGGATAAAGTTGGGCTTAACTGCAGCATTACCCACACTCCTGCATTACAAAATGTTCCTTCGCCAGCATTTAGCATGCAAATTGGCTCCCAGATTATGCCTTTTGTATTCATTTTACCAACTGTCAGACTGTGACGCAGGGAGAATGATAATCAGGCAGATATTGCCCCCTAGTGCTCTGGTGATGATCGTCACCCTGG
>JAPTYQ010000003.1:16824507-16835908 GCA_029814465.1 Ostorhinchus cyanosoma
ATTATGTCTTATTTTAAGTGTGATGAGATATTTGGACTAGAAATGAGAAAAATACACTTGGTAAGATTTAGATTATTTTCCAGTGCAAGATGTCTTCACATTCAAGGGGTGGGGGAAGCTTCTGTCTTTGTTTTAAAATGTGGAGGTGAGAGAGTCAAAGGCATGTCGGTTTGATAAGCTGGATTTCTGGCCCCTTGTGTGGAATGTGGAACTGGAAGTCATCACTGTAAGATGTAAAATGGACCTGAAGGAGAGCAGGAATCATCTGGTGCCCAACGGTGAATACACTGCAAAAATCTAAATCTCACCAAATATTTTTTGTCATTTCTTGTCAAAATATCTCATCACACTTCAAATAAGACATAATCACCTAAAGAGTAACTTTTCACTGAGATATAAGAACTTGTTTTTAGACAATAGATCTTTATTCATTTCTTAACTGGGTTTATCCTCACTAGGGTGATGGGGGACAATAGATTTTTAATAAATCTTATTTCAAGAAATCATACCAAGATAATTTTCACTTGTTCCATTGGCAGATTTTTTTTTTGCTCAAATTAAGCAAAACATTTATAAATAAATAAACAAGTGAATAAATAGAATCTTGAATTAAGCAAAAAATAAAAAAATAAAATAATCTTCAATCAAGCAAAAAAAAAAATCTTCAATCAAGCAAAAAAAATCTTGAATTAAGGAAAAATAAATAAATCTTGAATTAAGCAAAAACAATAAATAAATCTTGAATTAAGCAGAAAAAAATCTTGAAGCAAAAAAACCCAAAACCTTGAATTAAGCAAAAAATAACAAAAAAAATCTTGAATTAAGTAAAAAAGAAAAAAAACAAAAACAAACTTGAATTAAGCAAAAACTAAATAAATAAAAATCTTGAATTAAACAAAAACAAAAATCTACCAATGGAACAACTGAACATTATCTTGGTAAGATTTCTTAAAATAAGATTTTCCAGATCTATTGTCTAAAAATCAGTTCTTATATCTGACTGAAAACGTCCTGTTGTCAGGCGGTGGTTTGGACTCAGAAGCAGGGATCAGTTCAGTCGTGTTCATTTCAATCAACAGAAGAGGAGAGCGGGAGCAGAGAGGTGGGTTGTGGGTAGCTGGAAGGTGGGAGTACAGGGGGACGGACAGACGGACTGAGGACAGACAGACGACGAGAGGTGGAATAAGAACGGGCTGAGGTCGAAGGCAGAGGGTGATAATGTGCACGAGCATGAACAGCAGCTGAGCAGAGGCAGCTGATGAGGTGGGCGTGGCTGAGGGAGGGAGGGTGGGAGCAGACAGGTGAAAGGGGATTGGCTGAAAAGGTGTGGCAAGGGGAGGGAGGGGACAGCAGCAGAGAGTCCAGGTGAAAACAATGATAGTAACGAGGTGACAGGGACAGGAAGTGACGCACAGAAACCAACTGTGACAACACTGGAAAAGAAAATGAGTATTTGTTCTGTTGAGAGAGAGAGCTTCTTAGTTCTAATAGAAAAAAACGTCCCCGCCCCCTTTTTACATTAGACCAACAAAATATTTAATGCTTCAACATAGTTTTATTAATAGACTGAATTTGCGAATGGTCGCTGGCAGAAGACAACAGAAGTGGACCGCCACCGCACATGTGCAGAACAACCAAGGAGTTCTTTGGAAAGTTTTTTACACGAGGCTCAGGAAGTAGAGCAGGTAATCCCATAACTGAAAGGTTGGTGGTTCAAATCCAGTTCTGTCCTAGTCTAAGTTTTAGCAGAATATGCCATGTATCGTCAGGACAACAGAATCATTTAACTTGGTACTATGAACTGTAACGTCGTTGAGAAAACTTCAAATCTTTACTGCAGAAGGTTACTCTAAAATTTAAAATCTCAATATTTTCTTTTTTACAGTGTAATTGGTTATGTCTTCTTTTAAGTGTGATGAGATATGTTGATTGTAAATTTAAAAAACAGAAAAACACTTGGTAAGATTTGGATTTTGCAAGTGCAGCAATTGTGGATTGTCCAGTTTGTGGGGTGAGGATGTCATTGTAACGCTTTAAAAGCTGCCGCGTCATCGCTGACACACCAATGCATGTGCAGTTTGGATGACTGGACCTTTATCACTGTTTGTGCAGTTGGAAACATTCCAACTGTTCCTGAAACCTGAGACATAGCGCTTTATTGGGTCATGAAGGTAATTTCACTCTCGCCTGTACTGGAAGCTGAAGAAGGCGGCGTTTTAACAGTATTATTTGTTAGTTTAGTTTTATTTCAAGCATATAAAATTATCAGTTGCCTTACAATCACATTGCCATGTGATTGCCATGCTCTACATTGTAAATGAATGCTCTGATTTAGATTTTTTTTTATTGGAAAAAGGAGCAAGATATCTTCAACATTACCATTCATACAGTTGTGTTTGCGATATTTTAGGGTCAATGGAAAAGTGTTTATGTCAGTGTCATAAAAGCTGCTGTGTGTATGTGCTTGTGTTCCTTTACTTCAATGGTTTTGTTTTATTGTATGTTTTAGGGTGAAATAACAGAAAAAGACAAAGAGAGGAGTTGAAGCTTGACAGGTTTTTACTAAATAAGGCGATATAGGATGAACTGGAACACACTGAACAACAAGTATTTGAAATTTGGCCCAGTAGTTTGAGTTTTTTTTGTTTTTTTTTCTAAATCAATCTAGCCTCATTTTAACACCTGGTTGAACTCCAAAAAGCAGTTACACGGTCAAAAACACAGTAAAAAAAAAAAAAAATATATATATATATATAATAAAGGAAAATCACCACAACACGGCAAATAACAGTTAGAAAAAAAAAAAAAAAAGAACTCAAGGAAAACAGTGAAAAGAGGGGAAAAAAAGCAAAGATTCGGGCGGAAAGACTTGTTTTGTTCTACCTTCTGAAACTTCAAAAGTCATTTTGTCTTTTAAATAATACGGTTTTTCAACTATCTGAGGAGACCAGTGGGCTTCAGTTATGGCTTTTGAAGTAGAACACCGGCAGTCCAAAAGTTTTAGTGTCCTCTGTTGAAATTGTAATGCAATACTCATAGCCAGGCCATTCAAGCACTCTGCAGGTCTGGAAACAGCTCTGCATGAAACAGACTCTACAGAAATGGAGTGATCACTGAAGAGGTCAGGATGAGAATCTGATGTCGATGATGATGTTTGGATAAAATAACAACTATAACAACAGCAGCTGAGTTCAACCAAATTCCAATATCCTTAAATCTTAATTTGGTTTTTCAATTACTTACAGTTAAGGCCAACATGTAGTTTTTAGATTAACATATTCATTATTGTCTAAAAGGAGAAATCTGTCTATGCTGTGATGGTAAAAACGAAAAATAAAATTGTAATAAAACACTGTCAACTGGTCCCTACATCAGTGGGCAGTAGCAAAAAACCACATAAATATGCAAAATCACATTAATATATACAATATTAATTAGAAATGCGTACTACACAATCATATAAATAGTTAAAAATGTATAGAAAGATATGAAGACAATGATAATGAAAAGCCAAATGGTGCGTGTGTCTGGGGAGTCGCACAAAATCTAAAAACAGTTGACTGCTTCACTTTGGCACATTTATGTATTTTTGGTCAAGGAACAGACTAGCGAAAACAACACGTTGATAGGACCAATATTTTGGGAGATATTAGTAATTTTGGAATATGATAGCCTTACAATCGCGTTGCTATGGCCAGAACGTTTTGGCGGTGACTGCTGGACAAAAGCGGTACAGCATAGACAAATAGACAACAGCATAAAAACGATCACATCTAGAATCCCCATGGGTCAACGCTCTAGTGCATACATGTTTTCTGAAGTCATATCCACCTTTACTTTTGACCCTGAGCCTTTAAAACTGAAACAGTTCCAAGTCAAAGTTTGTTCTAAATCTGAGGAAATTCCCTGATGATGTTGCTGATCTTTTCTGTTTATAGGGAGTCAAAGTCATGTTAAAGCTGCAGTAGTTTCCACCCGGGCTTAAAAGCAAAACTGTTTTTTAATCATTCTGTTCTGAACGGAAACAGGATATTTTAACGTTTTCGATCTTGCGTTCCACCTCCAACATATGGTTCCTGAACTGTTTCGGAAACAAAAAATAATGTTCATTTTTAAAGTTCCGGGGGGTGTTATTATTAAGCCCATCAATAAGGCTAGTTTTGTGGCCTAGAGCATCGTATTTGCCCTTAATTTACACAGTAACTGAACATAAACCTGGCATTTCCATCCACTGTCAATCAAACTCCATGGGTTTTACTGGTGAATCAATGATGTAGAAGATGACAGTGTTTCCATGGTAACTATAGAGCCTCTGAATGTCCAAATTAGTCATATCTGATGACCATAAAAAGATGACAAACTGCATTTTACACCAATTATTTACATACATTAATAGGATTAATGGATCAGCAGGTATTAAACCGTTTATCAGTAGATGTTTTGGTCTGGGATAAATGTTTGGGTCTTTATGGGTCAAAACAAGAGTTCTAACCTCCTGTAAAAATGTAGCATGCATTCAAGCAGATGCATGAATGCATTTATTTAATACCAATGCTTACTGTAGACACACACAGTCTTGGAGGAGATAGACACTGAAAACTCTGGTAAAATATGTTATACCAACCTTTGGATGTAAACGTCTCATCTGCAGATTCAGATGGAGGACAGAGTACAAGGAACACAGTGTGCAGGCAGCAGCACGCCATGACCTACAGTCTGACCTCAAAACAAAGACAGGACTAAAACCACAAGTTATGTTCGAGTTTCTCCAACACATCCTGCCACCATTTGACCTTTAACTCAAATAATCAACCACTCTAGGAAGAACCCTCAGTACCGGCTGTATGGAACACAAATAAAACCCATATTCACAACAGCTGATGCCTGTATAAAGCCGTTAAAAATACAAACCGCTTCCATTATATACAGGTAAGGTTTAGAGATACGCAGCAATTCATTCCAATTTCCAATAAATGACGTGTATATGGACCTCCAGGGGTGAAGAGGTCAGACGTCTGCTCCCACACTTGGCTCTGGATCCACCAATCAGAGCCTGAGGAACTAAGTAACCGTAACATCGAAAGGTTTCATGATAACAGAAGTCGCTTTTCTATTGAATATATGCGCAAAATTTACCGATATTTACTAAATGTAAAACAAATCCCATAAGTGCGTAATGTCCGTTTTTCCATTAAATCACAAATGCAGAGATTTGTTTATTTATTATGAGATGACACGAGAAGTCACTCCATAAATATGGCGATGAACGTAAAAATCATGTTGTTTGACAGATATTTATTATTGTTATATATTACCCTTTTATCTTGTACTAAATTAACAAATGATGTGGTTTCCTGGTGTGTCCACAAATATCGCACCATGTTTCTTTTAAAACTCTTCTTCTTTGCTTGTTGTAACTGTTTTTTTAGTTCACCTTACTGTATTTGCGAGAAAAGGTCTTTCCATTGCAGTTTGGGGTAATATACCAATTTTACAACGACTAAAAAAAAAACACCTCTTGCCGGCGCGAAAACTTTTAATCGAAAAACGAGAGTTTTGTCGAAATTGTCATTTTTCTATTAGGTGAATTTTTATACGCAAGTTATATTTGAAGGTCAATGGAAAAGCGACTATAGAGGCAACAGCATGTAATAAATAATTACTCAGATGGATGAAATAAACAGAAATGAGTCCATTGAAAAGTGGAATCCAATGACAATTAACCCATAAAAACCCACTGACGTCCAAAATACAAGTGGAGCTAAGGTTAAAGTTAACCCCTAAAGACCCACAGAACCACTGCTGACCAAACTCAAAGACTGATCTAAAATGTTTAATAACTTCAGATCCACTAATTCTATCAATACACAGAAATAATTGGTGTAAAATACAGTTTGTCGTCTTTTCACGGTCATCAGATATGACCCATTTGGATGTTCAGAGGCTCTGTAGTTACCGTGGAAACACCGTCATCTTCTACAACAGGGGTGTCCAACCCCTGTTCTACAACATTAATTCACCAGCAAAACCCATGGAGTTGGATCGATGACAGTGGATGGAGATGCTTGTTTTATGTTCAGGTATTTATATATTTCCTGAAAAAGTCAGTTTTTCTTCAGTTTTCTCTGTTTCTGATATAATAACCCTCAACTTTAATCTGAGCTATAATGAAAATCTATATGATCAGTGGATTAAATAAAGGAAAATACCTGTTTTTCACTGGAAAAAGACAAAGTAAAGAAGATAATACTGCAATAAATGGTGATAAATCACTGAAGAAAGGTTAAATATAGAGATATAATCATTTGGGAACTGTCACCATAGTAGCACTGGGTCTTTATGGGTTAAACTAGTTTTCTTGATGCCAGGGGGAATTATGGGATGTAGATTGGGGAGTCTGTAGTTGACAAAGGGGGGTGGAAAGTCCAGGTCCAGAAGGGCCTTCCAGTTGGTGAATGTGTGAATGAACTAAGGGATTGTGGGTAGACTACCGTTCCCAAACTGAAGCAGGTGCTTTATGGGATTATTCTCCCCACACTTGTAAGTCCCCAGTAGCGTTAAGGGAAATTCTTCAAAAATCCATCCAATGTCTACTTTTACCTACAGTCAGTATCCACTCAAATATTTAATACACTGCAAAATGAAACTGGTCATTCTTAACCCATACAGACCCAGCACTACCTTTTTTTTTTTTTTGGCAGCTCCCAAATTAATTTCTTGTGATTTATCAAAATATTATCCTCTGTATTTTGTATTTTTAGGTGTATATTGGGTATTTTCCTTCATTTAATTCACTGATCATGTAAGATATTCATTAAAACGCCGATTCAAGGTGAGGGTTAATAGATCAAAAACAAAGAAAACTGCAGGAAAAAGTGACTTTTTCAGCAAATATACAAATAACTGAATATAAAAATATGCATCTCCATCCACTGTCATTGATCCAACTCCATGGGTTTTACTGGTGAATCAATGTTGTAGATGATGATGGTGTTTCCACGGTAACTACAGAGCCTCTGAACGCCCAAATGGGTCATATCTGATGACCGTGAAAAGACGACAAACTGTATTTTACCTGAATTATTTAAACATATTGATAGATTTAGTGGATCAGAACTAATTAAACAGTTTAGATCAGTCATTGGGTTTGGTCAGCGTTTTTTATGGGTTAACTTTAACCTCAGCTCCTCATATTTAATGAATTACGTTAGAATTTCTCCGACACCAATGGACAGACTTTATAGAGATTGGCAGTGAATGCATCTCATAAACCTGGGTTGACATAGCACCACTAAAATATTCAAGCCTCAACATGCTCAGCTCTGATTTTTGTCAGACTACAAAAAAAACAAATTGGATCTTCTGAGGTGGATAAATACAGACTGTTTTGTGAAACTGTTTCTGTCTGATGCAGCTTTCCAACATATGCTTTTGTTCCTGCTATTTGAGCATTGAGACGTAGCACAGCGAATAACAAAATAGGCACTGTTCTGTAATGTTTGCTGCAACATACACACTTGAGCAAATAACTTGAATTTTCAGCGTTTGGTTTAGGGTGAACCGTTTTCTAAGGAGGAAGATGTTTGTTTTGTTGTAAGGCAGATCATCTTACTAACAGCTCGGCTGGATCTTCAAGCTTTTTGCTATGTTTATCCGTTTCTTTCTACCAGTTGTTTTCAAGCATTCTTTTCATACCACCCACCTGTTTTGCTTATTTTTCATGACTTTTAAATTCCTGTCTTTTAAAACTCGTGCTAGGAATGTGGACCTTTTTACAAACTTGGAAATGTGTCTGCTCTTTAGTTCTCCGCTATGAATGAGAGATTCGTGCAGGCCTATAATCCTTTTCCTTCTTTAATTTTCTGTTGAATTACATAAAAGAGTTCTATGTTGTATTAAGATTCCAAACCAGCACACACTTGGGACTATTAAAACCACCAACAAAATCAGGACTAAATATCTAGGGAATGTATCACTCACTGAAAAAGTATATCTATACTGGAAAAAATGTAATCTTACCAAGTGTATTTTTCTCATTTCTAGTCCAAATATCTCAACACACTTAAAATAAGACATAATCACCTAAAGAGTAACTTATAAGTGAGATATAAAGAACTTATTTTTAGACAATACATCTTGAAAATCTTATTTCAAGAAATTACCATGGTCATTTTTACTTGTTCCGTTGGCAGATTTTTTTTTTAATTTTTTTATTCTGAGCACTATAGTGACAATTTCATGTGGTTTTTAATCCCTAAGTTGCAGGATATTTGTTCAAAACATTACATTTTGACATCAAGATTTGTGTTTGATTCCAAAATGTTGCTTGTCACAATATTGCAACTTCAGCGCTTAAGGGGCTAATATTTGGAAGATACTTGTCGTTAGCCTCATAGCATAATTGCAAGGTCATATTTTTTTCAGGACATAGCCAAAGATGCAAAATGAAGCAGCAGAGTTAGGAGAATAAAACGATTTGGCCGAAAGTATGACTTGGGCAATTATGCTATGAAGCTAACGATATGACATCTTTAACTATCTTACATGTATACGATGCAGCTCTGTGTATATTTAAAAAAAAAAAAAAAACAAAGATTCAAAAAAACAAAATAGGAGTCGGTGGAATCGTTTTCCATTATTTTCCACAGACATTTTTGTTGTTTGTGAGAAATGGGGCCTTCCTGTGGTGTTTGAACTCTCGGTTATCTCATCTTTGTATTTTTATCTTTATTTTCTTCCAGCGTTTTGTTGGATGCAGATTTTGTCATTCTAATAATAAGCCTCTGTCTCGTCTTCACACACAGACACACACATACACACACACACACACACACACACACGCACACGCACTCCACCTCCGTCTCCTCCACTATCAGCTTTGCTCTGGGTG
Organism: Ostorhinchus cyanosoma; assembly: GCA_029814465.1. NCBI lineage: Eukaryota > Metazoa > Chordata > Actinopteri > Kurtiformes > Apogonidae > Ostorhinchus > Ostorhinchus cyanosoma. Next base: position 16,833,398 of record JAPTYQ010000003.1, read on the forward strand.
GTCGGCTCCACTGCAGACAAACATATCCATGCCTTTGGGCTAAGCAGCAGGCACAACATTTCCTCTGCAATAATTTCTCATTGTGTCCGAGCAAGCACTTTTGTCTCTTCCAAATAGAGCACATGGCCTTTAAGCAACTAACACGGACATAATGATGGCTTGGAGGGGGGATACGGCTTGGGAGGGGTGGCGTGGGGTGACGGCTGTTGGAGGAGGGCTCTAGTCGTGCAGCTCCGGTTTGTGATGACTGTTTGCTAGCCGTAGGGGTACTGCTGTGCTCTGGATGCTGTGTCATGTGGTGGCACATCTTGCATAGAGAGGGCTCCTCTTTCATACTGTATACCAGCATTTGAGTCAGTGACTGACAGCATGGTGTGCTTTTCTTGACATTTCTGACTTCCCAGAGGGAAAGTATGTGTGCGTACGTATGCATGTTTGTGTGCATCTGATCACTATCTGGCACCTACTGCTTTTCCATCTTTTTCCACTTCTCCCTCTCCCCAGACAGTCATGTTTTTACAAAAGTACCACTCATTTGGGGTCCTCAAATGGGTTTTATGTGTTTCACAAGCGAACTCCTTTCACCAAATAGGAACAATGGGAGGTAGCAGAGTGCTCGACAGCATTTACCACCTTTTCGAGGTTGAGTTTTATCGATCAGAAGGTTCAAAGGTGTATATTTTACTGTTTATGTCTTATTGTGTCCATGCATGACTTTGTTGTGAAAGTCCGAGGTGAGGGTTTGAGTTTGTCTGTATGTGTTAAAAAACAGAGGGGAAACGACAGATAAAAACAGAGCCAGACACATAGGGTGATGTAATGAAGTGATAATTCTTTTACTGTCTACTGTTAGCTAACTCTTTCTGACTTTGATAGATGCGTCTGGCTGAATAAAATGACATTTCAACACTGTAGCAGGGACTCGACTTAAAATGTCAGACTGCCCGCTGCCCCTCCTCTGCCCTCTCTTTCCACTCTTTTTTTCGCTGCACTGTCTCTTATGTGACTCTGTGCACGTATGTGTGTACATAGTCTGTCTGTAGACCCCTGTGTCCTGTCTCCAAGGTAACATCAGAGTAGAAATTGAGGTACCGCTATCCAGCGTTTTCTCTCAATGCTTGAGAGAAATCCTTTGGTTTCTTTCGGTCTTTTTCTCCCTATGTTTTAAATCCTACTGACAGCTTGTCAAGGCGTGCGCTTGATTTATCTTTTCAACACACTGTATACCATCAGTTTTGGTGATGTCACTGTCCATCCACACAAGCATGAAAAGAAACCATTACATCAAGTTTTTTTTTTTTTTTTTCATTTGATACAAAGTGTTACTGGAGATTGCTTTTGCTCTGTTAACTGTGCAGGTTAATAAAAAGAGAGTTATTCAATTAAATTTGCCCTCTTTGCAAAGCAGGCTGAAAACAATTTGTGCTCTCTGCAGTACACTTACAACATTCATCGCTGCCTGCTTTGTTCTGACATTCATTTAAAACCTGTTTATAGTTGGCATCCATCTGATTTCCTTGAATTATTCATATTTACTTGCTGTTTTTGTGCTGAATATAATTAACTTGAGGTATTGTGTGGATGAAAAGGTGATCACCTTAACAATGGATTTCAACTTCATGACATGAAGCTAATTTTACTACAGACAAAGTGAAGTGCCCTGACAACCTGAAATATTCTACCTGAGAGGCATTGCATAAGCATCACCACAAGTGTGCGATGGCTTTTTAAGAGAGCCTATAAAGCACTTGGGTTATCGATGATCAGAATCAGAATTAGAATACTTTATTAATCCCATGGGGAAATTATTGGGTGTTACAGTCACTCCAAGTGTAATAAAAAAGTAGTACGAAAGAAATTATCAATAGAACAGACATAGAAAAATATCTAAATAAATAATATCTAGATAAAGCTCTAAATATCAATATGATAATCAATAAAATACACATAATAAGCATGCAAAAATATTGTTATTAAATTAGGAAGGAGGAGGTGGAGTTAAGTTAGTTGTTAATATTCTTTCCTATGTATGTGAGTACATTTGCATATGCATTTGTTACTCCGCCCCCTGAAGGGGAAGCAAGGGCTAAGGTTTTTGGGTCGGTTTGATTGTTAGCGCTCTAGCAGCAAAACTATTGGTTGAATTCATACCAAATTGGGTTTATATTTGCCAGTGACCCCAAAAAAGATCTGATTACAGTTTGAGAACAGTAGCTCAAAGTTCATATTTTTTGTGAATTCAAAACATTTTTTTTCTCCCCCCCATTTATTTATAATGCATGAAATTTCAAATGTCTGTAGCAGCAGAAATATTAAATTAATTCATACCAAATTGGTTTTATAGATTGCCAGTGATCCACAATAGGTGTGGTTACATTTTGGAAAAAGTTGGCCGAAGTTAAAAATATTTTATGATTTTTTTTTTTATTTTTATTTTTTTATCTTTGGTTTTTCCCATTTACTTATAATGGATGAAATTTCAAATGCCTATAAAAACATCAATTCAAACTT
>JAPTYQ010000003.1:16972049-16990652 GCA_029814465.1 Ostorhinchus cyanosoma
ATGAACCCTTTAACCCCTGAGCCCTGATCCACATAAAGGTTCACATATGAACCCTTTAACCCCTGAGCCCTGATCCAGGAAAAGGTTCACATATGAACCCTTTAACCCATGAGCCCTGATCCAGGAAAAGGTTCACATATGAACCCTTTGACCCCTGAGCCCTGATCCAGGTAAAGGTGCTGCTGTGAATGTGCATCTTTTTCAGGTTCATTAAAGCTGCTGTCAGTTTCTGCTTGTGTTCCTTTTCTTCAGTGGTTTTTTTTACTGTGTTTTTGGTCAAAACAAGTGGAAGAACAGAAAAAGACAGAGAGGAACTGAAGTTTGACAGGTTTGGACAAAATAAGGCACTAGAATGAACATAAATAAGTGATTTAGGATGTTGAACATCAACTGTGAACTGGAACAAACTGAACAACAAGAATTTGAATTTGGGCCCAGTCCTTTAGATTTTTTTTAAACTCAGTCCTGCTGCTTTTTGACACTGTTTAACTCCACACTGCAGTTCCACGGACAAAAACACACTGAAAAAAATAAATAAAGGAAAATCATCACAAGACTGGAAACAACAGGGAAAACCAAAAACCAAAAGGAAAACAGTGCAAAAAAAAAAAAAGAAGCCCAAACCGTGACCCGGTCTCACTCACTACTTTGCGTTTTACCTCCCATTCCACAGGCAGTGGGGGGTGAACTGAGCATGCTCAGATGTCTATGGAGAGAACAAGGTCTAATTCTATCAGCATGATTGGAAATGCTTCTATGCATCCAAGACTCAAATCGTCCCTGAACACCGCTAATGCTAACCTGCTAATGCTAACCTGCTGATGCTAACCCTAATGCTAACCTTGACCCTCTGTCTTGGGCTGCCTGTTGGACTCCATCAAAGAAGGATGTTGGCCAAATTAACATCCATCATGGATAACCCCTCCCAGAGCGCTGACATCATCATGGCTAACCCTGCTGACATCATCATGGCAGACCCCTCCCACCCCCTGCATATGATACCACAGGTCCTTCCTCCTACAGCCATCAGACTATACAACAGTACACAGTAACCCCGCCTCCCCATCACACCATGAACATGTGCAACCAAAATGTAAATAATATTTAACTTCAATTCTAATACTATATTTATATAAATATTTATATGAATACCAAATTTGTCATTTTTCTCTTTAAATGTAACATTTTTCTCATTTATCGTTTTTCTACGTGCCTTTTTGTCTGCTCTTTGTTGCTGTTGTTAACTGTGACATTTCCCCACGCTGGATAAATACAGTCACATCTAATCTTATCTTGGATAGATCATAAATATTTCTGTCCACCTGATTCAGAGGAGGCACTGGTAAGGCTCCTTGATGGTTTTATTCACTGTTTATTTTAGATCTGATTTGAGCCACCGCTACTAACACAGCCTGTGTCTGGCTCCAAACCAAAAGACTGCACTAAAAAAACTGTAAAAAGGCGATAGAATGACCAACCTTTGAAATCACATCTTAAAACATATTTTTACAGGCTCATTTCTAAGTGATGTCATACTTGTATTGTCTGGGTAGGTTCTCATTTGCCCAGGTCATTGTTCCTCTAAGAGGTTCCTCTTGGTGGTTCTTCTAGGGTTGTTCCTCTTGGTGGTTCTTCTAGGGTGGTTCCTCTTGGTGGTTCTTCTAGGGTGGTTCTTCTTAGTGGTTCCTATCAGTGGTTCTTCTAGGTGGTTCCTCTTGGTGGTTCCTCTGGGTGGTTCCTCTAGGTGGTTCCTCTAGGTGGTTCTTCTAGGGTGGTTCCTCTTGGTGGTTCTTCTTGGGTGGTTCCTCTTGGTGGTTCTTCTGGGGTGGTTCTTCTTGGTGGTTCCTATTGGTGGTTCTTATTGGTGGTTCCTCCAGGGTGGTTCCTCTTGGTGGTTCTTCTAGGGTGGATCCTCTTGATGGTTCTTCTTGGTGGTTCCTATTGGTGGTTCTTCTAGGTGGTTCCTATTGGTGGTTCTTCTAGGTGGTTCCTCTTGGTTGTTCTTCTTGGTGGTTCCTATTGGTGGTTCTTCTAGGGTGGTTCTTCTAGGTGGTTCCTCTTGGTGGTTCTTTTTGGGTGGTTCCTCTTGGTGGTTCTTTTTGGGTAGTTCCTCTTGGTGGTTCTTCTAGGGGGTTCCTCTGGTGGTTCTTCTTGGTTGTTCCTATTGGTGGTTCTTCTTGGTGGTTCTTCTTGGGTGGTTCCTCTTAGTGGTTCTTCTAGGGTGGTTCCTCTTGTTGGTTCTTCTCTGTGGTTCCTATTGGTGGTTCTTCTTGGTGGTTCCTCTAGGGTGGTTCCTATTGGTGGTTCTTCTGGCGTGGTTCCTCTTGGTGGTTCTTCTAGGGTGGTTCCTATTGGTGGTTTTTCTAGGGTGGTTCTTCTCTGTGGTTCCTATTGGTTCCTCTTGGTGGTTCTTCTCGGTGGTTCCTATTGGTGGTTCTTCTAGGGTGTTTCCTATTGATGGTTCTTCTTGGTGGTTCTTCTAGGGTGGTTCTTCTCGGTGGTTCCTATTGGTGGTTCTTCTAGGGTGGTTCCTCTTGATGGTTCTTCTAGGGTGGTTCCTATTGATGGTTCTTCTCTGTGGTTCCTATTGGTGGTTCTTCTAGGGTGGTTCCTCTTGGTGGTTCTTCTAGGGTGGTTCCTCTTGGTGGTTCATCTAGGGTGGTTCCTCTTGGTGGTTCTTCTCGGTGGTTCCTATTGGTGGTTCTTCTAGGGTGGTTCTTCTAGGGTGGTTCCTATTGGTGGTTCTTCTAGGGTGGTTCCTATTGGTGGTTCTTCTAGGGTGGTTCCTCTTGGTGGTTCATCTAGGGTGGTTCCTCTTGGTGGTTCTTCTCTGTGGTTCCTCTTGTGGTTCTTCTCTGTGGTTCCTACTGGTGGTTCTTCTTGGTGATTCTACTTGGTACTTGTTTTCTACTCGGCTTTGTTTGTTTGTTTGTTTACACTTTAGCAGTAAAAGTACTGGTTGCATCCAGACCTTATTGCGTTTATTGATTACCAGTGACCCAGAATACATGTGCTTATATTTAAGGAAAATTAGGTCAAAGTTCACATTTTATATGAATTTTTTAAATCCGTTTTTTCTCTTCCCATTTACTTAATGGCTGAAATCTGTCTATGCTGATATCAGCGCACACAGACATGATGACGTCAGCTGGATCTAGGCCAAAATAAGATAGAATACATGCGAGGGGCGGGGCTTGTTGTGCCTGGAACCCCTTGTGTTATTTGTGGTTTTATTGCTCTTCTTTTGGGACGTGACACCTTTCCTATCTTTCAGCATTTTTCTTCTTTTATTTGTGGATTTATTGCTTTTATTCTGTGATAAGGACACTGGACTTTGTGCTCTAACAATCCCATTTACATAACTGAACTTTGTCTTTCACTCTTCATTTGAACAACAACTTTTATTTCTTAGGTTGGGTTTGTACAAGCTTTGACGTCACTGCTGGGTGAGAAAACTGTAAAAACAAAACAAAATACAAAACCCACCAAAAACATAAACTTTTAATCCCTCAGGGCCAAATATAGTGTGGGCTTCTGTTGAAAGTTACTGCCCTATAGGTCACTTATTTTCAGTATTCTTCTGCTCCATGACAGAATGCATAATGCACTTATGCCGTTGACTGGACAGACACAGATGGACGGACGGACGACAAAATCAGTTCAATTGTGGTCTGAGTTGGCCCAGAGTTAAAAACTGTCTAAACGAGGGACGCCAGGCACAACAAACCCCGCCCCTCGCACGTATTTCACCCATTCTATGTAAATAAGAAGATTTGAAAAATCATTAAAAATTTGAACTTTGATCTACTGTTCCTAAAATGTAATGACATCTATTCTGATATTCTAATTTAGTACAATTTCGACCAATAGTTTTGCTGCTAAAGTGTTAACAAACAAACAAACAAACCGAACCAAAAACAATACCCCTTGCCTCCCCTTCAGGGGGCGGAGTAATAACCTAAATGAATGAGATGAATCTCTGTCATCAACTGAATCAAACAGAATGCCAAGAAATTAGTGATCAAGGGGCGTACAGTTGTTTAGTGAAAAACTACAGACCAACTGCGACACCCAGTCTGCAGCTGTACGTTTTATTCTTATTTGGGAGAATAGAATAATAAACCTGTGGTTCCACGCACAATAAACCCCGCCCTTCGCATGTATTAGATCTTATTTTGTCATGGATCCAGCTGATGTCATATCAACTGCCTCCATATATGTGTCACTGAAACTAAATCGAGTAAAAAGATTTAATAAAAAATTAATTAAGAAATTTGAACTTTGACCTACTTTTCCCAAAATGTAATCACATCTCTTCTGGGTCCCTGGTAATCTATAAACCCAGTTTGGTCTGAATCCAACCAATAGTTTTACTGCTAAAGTGTAAACGAACAAACAAACCGAACCAAAGACAACAGCCCCTTTCTCCTCTTCGGGGAGTGAAGTTAAAATACAAAATATAGTCAAATTTAGAACTAAAAATCCCTCATGTGGAATTTAAGAACAATTTGAACAGTTTTGATTCTGTCTTGTGGGTTTTAGTTTTATTGTCATGTTTGGCTCAGACTGATTGGTCGGCAGGGTTTCACTGAATGCTAAATAAATTGTCCTTTGAGGATCATAAAGATACCGTGAATTAACTTGATGTGTATGTCAAAGTTTTCTATCTGAAAATAAGAATGGAAAAAGTTTCACACAGCAGCACAATTATTCAGCTAAAGTCTGCATTTGTGTCACTGCTTTTATTTCAGCACCTTTGGGACTCTACAGACCTGGACTGAAACCTGAAGGTTCCCTTTAAACCCTCTAATCCTAGTTGCTGATACAGGGACTGGTTTGTACACAAACAGTTCAGAAGGTCTGCAGGTGCGATCACATGTCAGGGTGGATGTCCGTCTTCTCAACGACCTGCATTTTTTATCATATGGAGACTCGATGGGACTGAAGGGTCTAATCGCATCCACAACCAAACAGGATGTATTTGAGCTTTAACCGTTCTGACGGAGCCCTTTAATCTGTGACCCTTTACCTGGAACCAGGGCTCAGGGGTTCAAGGGTTAAAGGAGAATGACCATGTGGGGTGAAAAAGCTGATCTGGAGCTTTTATAAGACGTACACCTTACCTGAAGGATCAAAATCTTGGAAATAGTCTGGGCAGTGCTGCTCTGAGGTGACCCCTGCACGAGTGTCGTCCCAACACAACCAGCCGTCCCAAGTCCGATTACACACAGGCTCTGAAACTACACACACACACACACACACGAACATACACACACACACACACACACACACACACACACACACACACACACGCATACGCCAACCTCCTGACAAAGCATGTTCCTAATACTTTGCATAAATGAGAAATTAATTGGCTCTCACTTGTGTTTACGACCTAATTTAAACTTTATTTACATGTCTGAATTAAGCAAACAGAAGGGGCCTTTGGAGACCCGTGTGTGAATGTCTTCTTCTCTTTTCCCTCAGATGGACGTTCAGCAAGTGATGCTGTACTGCGACCCCTCCCTCGCTATTCAGGAAGCGTGCTGCGAGATACCGGGGGCTCGGGTGAGGCCGGCAACATTTTTCTGTTTATCCTCACTCGCAGTTACTTCACTATAAAAGTCGTGCAGTTGGAAAAGCTGAGTATGCATCACAAAAATGAATTCACTCCAGAGGCTTAATCAGTAATACCTTGTCGTTACGGTGTATTATGCCTTAGACTTGGTCACAAAGCACAAAGAAAAGAAAACTTGCATGACTTTCATTTTGGTATGCAGGGAGAGTCCTTAATGTATTGCACTCCAACAATTACTTGGCTTAGGCTTCCACAGATATGAGAAAAAAAATCCTGACTTATTATGCTGCTTAGCGAAATATTCTTCAGAGGAGTTGCTTAACATTGCATATTATGTATGCAAACTGACAACTGTTTACAGTAATTCCATTGTGTTCAATTATATCACATCTAATATAGTTTGCCAATATTGTTTGTACTCTGAAAGTGTGCCTAAATGCCTAATTGAAAATATCACATGCTTTCTCTCGCAGCCTCAGAAGTACAATTTCCTACCCGCCTTCTCTTTCTCTCTCGTTTTAACTTGCTCTTGTACCTCGTCTCTTAATCTCTATTTTTGTGTACTTATTGTCTGCAGGCTTCAGACAAAAGAATTATCAAATAGAAACAGATTCATTGGACTTAAATACAACAGCGTGTTTGTACTGACAGGCAAAAACAGAGCGAGTGATTGTTCAGGTATGGGAAGAATTGCAAACAGCCTGTTCTTGGGTTTATTTCTGAGCTGAAGGTATTTTTGTGCTCAGCCAACTTTTTGTCAAAATCCTCCAGGGTGTCTGTGCTTATGTGTCTGCATGTACTTGGATGTGTCTTTTTCATTACCTCCAGCAAAGGTGTTATGAGATCACTCGTGCTTGTCTGTCAGCTGGGTTATGAAACAAACTACTGCATATATTTTCATGAAACTTGGAGGATGGGTAAGGCCTGGACCAAGGGCAGATTTATTATATTTTGGAACAGATCCTTAACCTATAAAGACCCAGTGCAACTGTTGCAAACAATTTTTGTCTCTATTTAACCTTTCTGGAGTGATTTTTCACTATTTATTATAATATTATCCTCTGTATGTTGCATTTTTTCAGTTAAATGTTAGTGTTTTCTATATTTAGATTACAGATCTTATAGATGTGCATGAAATCTCAGATTAAAGTTTAGTTTATTTGTCTCAAACTTTGAAATTAGAAAAAACAAACACAAAACCCCCAATAAAAGCAAGAAATCCATTACATATGCACTCATCAACAGTCATTAATCACAGAAAAAAAAGTTGTACAATAAATTTAATAAATGTACATATCTATCAATGCATAAATACACCTTGAGAAGGGACAGAAAGAAAAGAAGCAAAGGCTTATGCAGTCCTGCCCCTTCTTTACTTTCAGTGTCAGATTCTTAGCCAAATAAATTTCCATCATTGGCTATCATGTTAAAATAGATAATAAATAATTAGTCATAGCACCTTTGTATTGGTTGTATCACTGTTGCACAACTACTCTACCAAGAAATAAAAAATAAACAAATAGAGAACTAAACTGTGCCAGATATAATACCTAAACCCCAAACTTAAAATTATCTCCAATAACACATACCATAATATGAAAGTGGTCTCAATGTATTTGCATGAGTCGATTAACATTTGTTTGTTGAGGGTTATCCTATCAGAAACCAATAAAACTGAAGAAAAAGACAAAACATATTATTAACTAAACCTAAACCCAGTATGTCCATCCACTGTCATTGATCCAACTCCATGGGTTTCACTGGTGGATCAATGTTGTAAAAGATGACAGTGTTTCCATGGTAACTACAGAGCCTCTGAATATCCAAATGGGTCATATCTGATGACCATGAAAAGATGACAAACTGTATTTTACACCAATTCTTTCTACGTATTGATCGGATGAGTGGATCAGAAGATATTAGACTAGTAGATAGTGGGTGTTTTGGTCTTTATGGGTTAAAAAAGTAACACTTAATTCACAGAACTTCAGCTTTAAAGTTTTTTCCATGCATTAGTAAACTCACATGTGTATACTAGTCCTGTACTTGTCAGGTTTAAACTGGCCTACTTTAGTTAAATAATGTACTTTACAATGTATGAGTACACAACTACACAGTTATACCATGAACTCTACTCTAAGTAGGGTGACCAGGTGTCCCACTTTATGAGGGACTGTGCAGTATTTTCATCCTTTGTCCCTATGTCCCACATATTAAAACAATGTTACACAGTTTTATTTTGAAGCAAATACTGTACATGATACTAACCACGTTTCCATGTCAAATGTGTGACAAATTCAAACAATCTGCAAGTAAAATTACATGTATTCATCAACTATTCCACTATTATGAGGTCCACAGTAGGTTCAGTTTGGTCTCTGTTGTGATTTTTCTAGAATTTATAAGATAATATACATCTTTACGGTCATTGCATCAATGTACTATGCACATAATGCAATTAAATTGTAGCACTGCCCAATATGGTGCAAAAGAGAAAGCACACAACAGTAAAAACAGAACAAAATATACACAAAATAAGATCTACAAAATATGCAAGATTATGCATATATGCAGAAGAAATAAATACAATGTGTAAAAGAATCTTGCTGAAGGTCATGCTATACTTGCTTATACAAACCGTAAACAATGAAACATAAAGTAACATGTAAAAACAAGACAATATTGATTGACAAGGTGTTGACTGAAGGATATCACACCTACTCTTTGTATAAATTAAATCAAGCAGCTCTTTAGATAAAAGCAACACTGAAATAAAGATAGTCTGTCCTCTACAGCCATGAACAGTTAGCCAGTAATGTATAGAAAGTAAAAATAAATATAATAAAGAAGTGTTTATACCGAAACATACATTGTGGTTTTACATTACTTTAAATTAGTTCTTCACTTTTTTTTTTATAAACTTTTTTTTTTTTTACCTGGTCAAAGATGTTCCATACATTTACCCTTTTCACAGATATACATCTGCTTTTTATATAGATGTGTATGACTAGTTTATATTATTTTATACATCGAATTTTATTTTTTCTTTTCTTTTTTTATTATTAAGTTTTATCATTTTAACTGCCAATCTGGGTGAAACTCCTGCTGCCAAGACTGAAACAGTGATTAATATTTGTCAAGGTCCTGTCGTTCAATATCTGATTTGTCATTACTTTAATGGGATATAAAACAAATTCACTTGCTGTGACCTTAGGTCAGTTTAAAGTAGCTTTCCAGACTTTTCCAATTAGTATTTCATACAGTATCACAGTACCTGAGCATTTGACTGAGACCTTCTAATCCAACTTTTCCACCACTCCAAAGCAATAAAGCACTGGAACAACAGAATTGTGTTATTTCAAGATCTACTTTAATAGGGTTTTTTTTTATGAGACAATTTTAAGTGTGCATAAAAGCAGCTAGATAGAAACAGCTTTTTAAGAAGTGTGAAACTTTAACTTCTATTTATGGTTTATGCATTTATATTGCGTGGGAACTGGAAAAGTGGCCATCACCAGACATTATTCGTACACCTTCCCTTCTCTGATACACATTAATAGGGTTAAGCAGAGGAATGTGGCTGAAAAGAAAATGATTCCAAGTTTATGAGCATCAGTGTATAAGCCCTATTTGGATTAGTTTTACATAGGTACCTGGGGTACAGTAATAATTGCCAGAGATTTTACTAATTTACCCCCTAAAAAACTAAAATTAAATTGCAATATTTGTAACAGGGTATATTTGAATATCACCACCAGAATCACAACACATCATGAGGTAGAGACAAACGTGTCTTGCTACTGTTTTTTTTTTGTTAGTTTTGTTTTGTTTTGCTAGCGTCCACTTAGATGCAGTGATACAAATGGGAATCTGTTGTGGGATGGATACAGTGATGTGGAAATGTGTTCAAATCCAGATTAAAGCATTTTTTCTCTTTGTTTTTTAACCAAGTATCAGATGTGGGTTGTATTATTGTCTTTTCCTCTGTTTTATCGTATTTTGTTATATACATACATACATACATACATATACACACACACACACACATACACATATATATATATATATATATATAATTGTTTTTGCTCTGTTTCTTAGTAATATGTATATTTATTTAGTGCAAATGTGTACGGCATTTGGCCAACCTTGCTGTTATTTTAAAGTGCTTTACAAATAAAATTGGATTGGATTGGCTGTAAAATCTCTAAAGCGTGTGATGAGGAAATATGACCCTGAACGCATTAAGTTTGGATTCATAATGGCAGGCACTGATGAGCACCATATTTATTTTGGTCATTAAATCTGACAGCTGACCCATATTTACAACTCACCTTTTTTCTGTTACACTATGTTTTATTTCATCTCAGTTATTTGCGAAAGTGGCCTTAGTAGTCAGGGCTGGGGCTTAAATGAGAAAGTCTGGTAAAAGTTCATACTGTCTTCCACATATAATTATTGTAGGTAATTCATTTATCAGACAGGGGTCGTTGTTTGTTTACCTGCTTTATTAATTTCAGCTACTTCCTGTTTCTGATGAAGGCTACAGGAAGTAGCTGACACTAGTAAAACAGGTAAACAAAGTTACCCCTGTCTGATAAATGAATTACCTACAATAACTTAAATGACAAAACCTCTACTTCAGAAAACCTATTTTAGTTATAAGTATGGTAAACTATAACTATAGGTAAAACATCTGCGGTGTTGTTAATATCAAGCATAGGGAGCCATCTTGTGGTCAGAATAAGTTGCAGTAACGTCCATTTTCTACTTCCTGTTTTTTCCGTAGTCAGTTCTGACCGAAGAAGGAACTAAACTTAGAAGTGTATGGCCAGGAAATCGTTTGCCTATGATTATTTTTTCGTTCAGTTGTTGTAGGAATGAATACTAAAATATATTTGATGTAGACCTTTGTTGTTGGATTAAGGTATGTCGTAAATTTTCAGTTAATTTGTAAATGCTAATCGTTAGCATATGTCTATGGAATTTCCCATTTGAGTTAGCCTCGAGCTAGCGATTTTTTTTATTATTATGGAGCCCAACACAGCACACGCTTGTAGACCAAATCCACTCCTGTCAGTCTCCTTTTTGTGTACTTAATTATGCTTAATGAGTATCGTACTTACTAATATTATTGCTTCTAACTTTTTTGTTTATTTATTTACCTAATTTTAGATGGAGACACAGTGCAGAGTGGGGGAGGGTTGGAGTGGGTTTTGTGTTTCTTTTAGATTTCTTTTTTTTGTAATTTGTATGTTTATTTTGATATGTAGACAGTCTGAAAAATATAGTTTTTCTTGTATGACTGCCACTTTCTTTTACCTTGAATTTAAAAATGGTGATAATAATCATAATTTCTATTCATTTAATGTATAAGACAGCTTTGGAGAGAAGTTTCACATCCAGCCTTTCTTGGAAAAGCTTTTATCTATGTGCGAAGTAGTCGCAACACACGCACACACACACAGTCTCACACACACTCTCAAGGAGCAGAATACCTTGGGTTGACGAGTTAGTCACATTACAAGTATCAAGTAGTGTTGTGACAAATTACAAGTAGGCTACAAGTAGCTAAGTTATGTTGACTTTATCTGTGATACCAACATGAAAACTGCATTGAAAACATACTCTTACATGTCAAAGACTTACGCTGAACTGAAAATAGGATCACACATGGCCTTCACAGTGGTATGTGCTCATTGAGTGCCCCTCCAGTTAAAAGTGTAAGGCACACAAATAGTATAAGAAGTTCCTTTAGAAGTTTGAAAGTGCACAATTCTTAAAAGAAAGGAAAAATTGATTAGGAAGTTTGAAGATGAAAAACATCTTGTGTTTTGCTCTAGGCATGTGTGCTGCAGGGCTGCCTCCGAGCTGCTTTTACATCTGAAATAAGGAAAGGAAGAACGTGTACACACTCGAATACACACTTGCATGCTCATATGACCATGAAGGCTGATGAGTCTTAAAGCTGGAGGAAACAAAATCAAAAGGGGAAAAAAACTAAACTGTAATTAACGATACACACCTTCATTCTATAGCTCTCTCCTCTCAGTCCGAGTACAAAAAGGCAAATTATAAATGACCTGATGCTGTTTTATGTCACGTAAAAAAGCCAATCAACTTTTCCAAGAGTCATTTCTGAAGAAATCTTCACAGATGACGATAAATCACGGTAGATTTTCAGACCAGTTAAAGTGCATTATGCTAAAAGGTAATAATGACACCAAAACTATCAGACATTGCAGTTTTAAAGCACAAAAAGAAAAGCACAGAACTTGCAGTTGCCTATTACTTTTGACACTGGTGCCTAAATATTATGGTATAACCAGTACATGAAAATGCAAGTGAATTCAAGAAAAGCTCACTTGGTTTTGGTGTTATGGATTGCTCAGTTCTGTTTCACATGCCACTATGCTTTTTCTAAAATATGACTTTACTGGAAGTACATCTAAAATGTATACATTTTAGATGAACCCAGTATTTGATGAAAAAAAAAAAGTCTTGACATAATATGTTCATGGTTCCTCATGATGAAATGAATGAAGAACAAAACATATAGTAGTGTCAATAGTAACAAGCAGATAAGATAAGATCAGATAAGAAGAATTTAAAATTAGGGTGTGAAGTGGGGGGGTTATAGCTATAAAGGGACACTAAATGTGAAGCATTTTGCAAGAACAAACCTTGTAATGAGGTGCATTTAACATTATGGAATGGTTTTGTGGGATAGTTTGAAAGAAAATATCAGTGTAAAACTATCATTCAATTGAAGAAGGTGTATAAAATTTGTATTTTTCAGAAGTAAAGTAGTAAGCAAAAGTGTGTAACGGTAACAGTTGCTGATGCTGAAGGCGTATAGACCTGCTTTGCTTTCTTTTCTGTCTTTTGGGGACTGAAAATTGACTTAATTTTGTGTACTGTATTCACACGTTAATTAGCTAACTATAAGTATACATATAATAAGTATGTATAGCAAGCTTCAACCTACTGCCATTTTGAATATGAAGTGTTAATAATGAGCTACACTGAAATAACTGTACATTTTGTTTTGTCTTGTTGCTTTCTGTATTCTACAGTGTTTTGAAATATTTGTATTGTTTTTCTTTTCCTTTTAATGATTTTGTTTCTTTACCGTGTTCAAAATAAAGTTCATCCTAAGATAAAATAAGATAAGGTAAGATAAGAGAAGATATAAGATAAGATAAGGCTTTCCTGTCCCACAATGGGGACAATTTGCGGTATTGCAGCAGCATAAGGGATACCAAGATGAAATGAAATGAAAAAGAAAAAAAAGACTAAAATGAATGGATGAATTAAAATGAATGGAATATTTCAGTACTTTACACTCTGGTGTGTGTTTTGTCAGTTTTATGCCAGCTAAACCAGTTAAAGACAGGTTCCTGTCAAAGACTATCATCACACTAAAGTTGAATGATGAGTTTCAAAACAAAAAACAAAATGGTATTCAGTTTTATCTTAAATCTTCCTCTTTTTTTGGCATGATTGCAGTGCCCTCCAGATGTTCCCAAGAGCCGTCGTGCTGCTGAAAATGACCTGCTGGAAAACACTTTTAATCAGGTGAAGTAGCAATCAAATGCACACACACACATTTTGGTATCCATGTATAACTGCATACTAACTTGTAAAATCACTGGCAAGCTCTTTGGCCAGTTAGTGGTCTGTGCTTGGGAAAAATTGACTCGGACAAATATTTGAACTTCATTGTGACATACCACAACACATGTCTCTCATCAGGTGCAGACACAGCCCACACAGACACAGTCAAACAGCTGGCTTCAAGCAACTTTGTGCTTTAGACAGTCTGAGTCGTCTGAAAGCCTTTACTGGCAGGCGAGCGCTGGTTGGTAGGACTGACAGCGAGAGTTCTCCCCCTGAAACCCTCACTGGAAAATATTTTTTTCTACTCCGCCACAGCCTTTAGCACTTGTGAGTTTTATACAACTTCAGTTAAGTTAAGTCGGCTGGTAGCAATCACCCTAAGGCCATGTCCACATGAAACCACATCTTTTCCTATCCGATCTTTTTCTGTCATTTTCAAAAAAGTGCTCTGTAAACATGGGGTCGTTTCAGCAAATATCCACATGAAACCACTGAAAACAATGTAGTATAAATGCCAGGCCTGTATGTGGCGTTATAATGCTCTTGTAAAAATGGAGAAGACAGCATGGAGGATGTGCATAAAGCTTACTTCTTTCTACCAGGTCTGATCCAATGTTTCCTCCTGGTTGCCCCTCTTCGCAGTAGATCCAAGACCATATAGTGAATATTGTGATCTATAGTTGTTTGTTGTTGATTGTTTGGAAAGAGTAGCTGAAGATTTTGATTCAGTATTTCCAATAATTTCAATAGCTTTTGTAGTGCGAACACTACTCTGAATTCCGCTGTTGTTGTTGTGAAGTGACATTTTGCTTCCAGGTTAGAGAGGTGGCGCTATGACATCATTGTTTTTTAGAAAAATTGTGGTTTGGTTGTACATATGAAGATGGGAAACAATAATTTTCACTTGTTCCATTGGCAGATTTTTTTTTGCTTGAATTAAGCAAAAAAAATCTGCCATTGGAACAAGTGAAAATTATCTTGGTAAGATTTCTTGAAATAAGATTTTCCAGATCTGTTGTCTAAAAATAAATTCTTATAGCTCACTGAAATGTTACTCTTTAGGTGATAATGTCTTATTTTAAGTGTGATGAGATATTTTGACTAGAAACGAGAAAAATGCATTTGGTAAGATTTTGATTGTTGCAGTGAACTGGCGTTTTTAAATTTATCCACTTTGGGACCTGCTGGTTTCAAAAAGTTGCAGTTTCAGTGACTTAAAACGCTGGTTTCATGTGGACGAAAGGCCTATCCGATACAAAACTTTTACAGATACGACTGAAACCATGTTTGTGTGGACAGGGCCTAAGTGTCCGCAGGCTAAGTTGAATGCATAACAACCACAGCCTCATGCAACACATGGGAGCACTTCCACAAATTTCCAATTTTTTTTAATAGTTGCTTTAGTACGAAGTCTGATACATGAAGTTCATCCAGTATAACATAAAGGCAATTTATTTTTGTTTCCACACCCGCTTGTTTCATCATTCATGTTAATGGGATCTATATCCAATTATCTATTCATTAGGGCCTGGTGTTTGTCTTGTGGAGAGCTGGTGTTAACTTAGAGCTCTGGCAGGCTACAGAACGCAGTAATCAATCCCTTAGATGGTCCCAGGCAGAGGCGGCTACAATAACTCAAGCATGCCATGTCTCTCTGTTTCTATTCTGTTCATATCTTATTCCTCTTTCACAAACACACACATATACACACACACTCATATGCTCTGACTCACTCTGTTTCTATTCTTATCTGTATGTTAGCTTTGTACCCAGTAAATGAACTATGAAATCCAAAATTCCAGAGTGGCGGCCAGATGTTACAGAACTATAGCACTGTTTTTTTTCCAACTAAGCCTGCCTGAGTGACAGCATATTTAACGCATACGTGGAACTTTGTGTTTTATACATGTGGGACAAATTGTTGCCATGGGGAAGGAGTGCCGGTTAAACTGGGGTCAGCTGCTCTACATTATGTTATATTTCAGTGGATATTGAAAGTACAGTCGACAGCTGTCTGTTTTTGGGGATGTTTAACAATCTGTCAATGTAGCTTCTAGCAAACACATGGATTTGATGTTTTGGAGTGTCTGTCGATGGAATAAAACCAATGTTTTTCCTCATAGATAACTGTACTGTAGTTGAGTTTAAGATGTTACAGTCAAATAATATCATAGTCTAAATAAGTTTTCAATTTTACTTTGTCACATTCCTATACTTTCTTCTACATGTGTTATCACTACTGGTTTCAAAAAACAAGTGTTAACACAAAACAGGATTCCATAAGCCTTTTTACGTTGGCTATTTTCACTTTTTTTATAGTCTGTGTTTAGAATTAACAATGACCTAGTAGGATGATGAGTGCATCAAAAAAAGGAAAGTTGTTCCTTCTAGCCAACTTTCAGGGTACATCGATTCCGATACACATTCTGGAAAAAAAAATCCCACTCTTATATTTCGTTTGACTGCCTCGAGCTTTGATTCTGAGATACGTTCATCATGGCCTTGTTTTGATAAACATATTCAATCTGTTTTTCGTCCTCTCATCTTTGGAACACCTAACATTGCTGAACCCAGATCTGACCAATGGCATCAACCGCAGGTCAAAACACTGCCCCCACAGGCTTGTACCATAGGCACTAGGCATGATGGGAAATCGCTTCATCTGCTTCTATCCGTACCCTGATGCACCCATCACTCTGGAATAGGGTCAGTCTGGACTCATCAGACCACATGACCTTTTTCCATTGAAAAAGAGTCCAATCTTTAGGTTCTATATCAAACTGATGGTTGTTTAAGAAATGAGAAGCTACTCACTGCATCAGTTATAGTTAAAGAATCTATTTCAAGCTAGAACATAATCCCTGCAGTAATAATCCAGTGGAAGGATCTGAACTGTTTGCTGAATTTAACCCAGGTGGGGATTTTTGAGTGTTGATTTGCCCTATTTTTTATGTATATTTGTGTTATTGTGATATTTTTGTTGTAATGGGAAAGGACAGGAACAGTCCTGCAATGTTTTTCTAATTTCAATTCCAAGCAGAAGTTGTCTAATCCAATGGGATGATAAATCTATCAAGTTGTACTCCATGTCTGTTGATGACGTTTTGAAAGAATGCGCAGATTTATTATTAAAAAAAAAGATTTGAATTGATTTGTTTGCTGAGGTTCTAATATAGCATTTGGCTAGATGTTGACTAAAGTTGATACGGCTAGCTTTGTATTAGCATTTCTACACGGCCTGGCCCAAAGAAAGCCACACACAATATCCTGTTGAACCAACTTTAGTTTCGATTACAGGGCACATTTACCATGACATAATTTATGGCAGACTTTCTCAACCCCCTCCCATGCCTGTGAGAAATTGAAAGTGAACTCCTTATCAGTGACTATCTGCTGCCCCCCGAATCCGATACATGAGCGGAAGGGAGTATGTGCAGAGTGATTTATAATGTTGTGATGTACAACAGTGGTCACTAACACGGATGATGATGTCACTAGCGCCGCCCTGGGAGAGTGTCCCCCCCCCCCCCCTGGTTTATGGGATGGGGAAGTACTGTTGCATCAAGCCGTCTCCATTACATCTCAAAGATTCTCAATGGGGTTCAGGTCTGGACTCTGTGAAGGCCAATCCATGTCAATCCATGTGTGTCTCATGCTCCCTGAACCAGTCTTTCACGAACCTGATGAACCCGTCAAATCCTATATTGTCCAATCTTTATGCTCTCCAGCAAATTGGATCTACTCATTGCATCAATTTTAGAGCCATCTATCATGTCTACCAAATCCATGTGCTTTAATAGTTTGATAATTAACCCTTTAAAACCTATGCCTAAAATGGACTTTTTTTCTTATTATGACTAAAAAGGTTAGAAAATAGGTTATGAGTGAGTCCGTTTGCCCATTTTTCCAGAGCACTTTTTATCCAGCTCTTTCGGAATCTAGCAATCACTTACACTTTACTGCATGTTATAATACTGCTAAAATGCCTTCTCGTACAGGCATGAGTGAAACTACTGTAATGACCCAATAAAACCTATAAAGCGCAACATCTCAGATTTCAGAAACAGTTGGAATTTTTCCAATTGCACAAACAGTGACAGAGTTACAGCCAATCAAACTGTATATGCACAGGATGTAACAGCAATGACATGTCAGGTTTTAAAGAGTTTGAAGTACTGTTTCAAGTCTTTTCTCCATCGTGAGGCCTTTTGCTTATTTTACATCAGTACAACCCTCGGGAAAAAGCAGTGCCCATCCTGGTTGAATTAGAGTTAGAGTCTTTTCAGAAGGAATTTGCAGTATTGTTTATGGCTGTTTGTGGTTCACTGCAGTCACCGCTTCCCTGAGATATAAGTCTCACAAACACAAGATACTTCTTAAACCTCTTCTTTTTTGTGAGTGTTCAGCAGAAAGGTCATCTAGTCCTCGTACGACTCCTCTGTGTCTTATTTCCCCCACGCTCTGTGCTTCTCCTTGACTTTTCACATTGAAGTCTAAAACCAGCTGCAGGATATCTTCCTCCTTCCTGCTTATTTTTCTCCTTCCAATCTGTTACCTTAAACAGACAAAGCTTTTCTTCAGACCGGTCTCTATTTTTGTGGTTGTTGATTTTTTTTGTCTGATTTGCAACTGAGTACACAACATGGTCCATCTCCTCTGTTGCTTCAGGGCTCACGAGGTACTGCACTTCTCTTCCCAATCTCTTTCATCTCTCTTTTTTTTCAACCACTGAGAATAAAGAATAAGTGTTAATGGCCCGTGTGTGAAACCAAGATGGCCCTCATTTCTTCTTTCTTTGTTGTGCATCTGATGCAACGGATGGTAATGGAATCTGAGTTCAGAGGGATGCTCTGCACATGCAACAGGAAAACAACAGCTTGCCTATGCCAAAGATGTCATGTGATGGTGATATGTTGGAGACATTCAGATGCAATCCCTGCCATTTCTGGAAACATCTTCAAGAGTTTCGCTTTTGAGTTTAACTATGAGCTGCTACGGAACTGCCACTGACTGGGAATATGAAGTGCTACCGCTGTATGTGCAGGAGAATATTGAAAATGTTGAATTGTTTGAGCAATTTGAGCAAGAAGTACAGCTAAAATGAGAACTAGTTAACAGTGTTGCCAAACTGGTGTCGAGCACACTAAATAATGTTTCAATGAGTGGTCTTCAAAGCAGTTGGATTCAGTGTGTGTGGATATTAACTGAGGCGGTTTTGGCTGCGAAACTGTCGGCATTAGCATTTGAACATAGATACAAACCAATTGTGGACCAGTTTGGAGCCAGAAATGACTGCAGTATTGAGGTCATGTTCACATATATACTGTCATTTAAATTCTTTCTTTCTTTCTTTCTTTCTTTCTTTCTTTCTTTCTTTCTTTCTTTCTTTCTTTCTTTCTTTCTTTCTT
>JAPTYQ010000003.1:17027893-17046549 GCA_029814465.1 Ostorhinchus cyanosoma
AAACTTATGAGCACAACTGTATGTAATATTCAATCTCTGCTGCTGTAAATAAATACATTTTCCTAAATTCTAGGAGTCACACATTTTTGCCAGTATGGCTGTGAAATTGGCATTAAATTCTGTTCTAACTAGTCTTAAAAAGAATTAAATTTAACTTTTAGAAACTTGTAGGAACCCTGTTGCAAAATCCAAGCAAGGACAATAACTGTCAAAGTAAATCCCTCTTTTTTTCAGTTGTCTTGTAATAATGTTACATCCAGTCAAATGTCCGTGCAAATGCAACAAATACTATTCCTAGTTTCAACATAATAAAGAGTCCTGATATACAAATCATGTCAATCTTATCTAGGCGAAACATTTCTTCACATGGCGTATACGGTCATGTAGCCCCAACTTTAATATAAGCAGTCGTAAAAATACATGTGCACATTTTCTGGTTTATTTATTTCACATTTCTTTAGCAGGGTGACCAATCCTGCACAGGAACGCCAGGAGTTCCAGGAATGCCTGGATCACCAGGACTAAAGGGCGAGCAGGTGAGTCTGTGTTTTTATGTTTTCATCAGGGTTATTGAAGTTTATGAAAACTGAGATTAAAATGAAGTTGTAGGAAAATAATAATGAAAAAAATTCTTTTCACTATGACCAATGTGATTTTGACAGCATGGTGGATCAGTGGTTTACACCATTGCCTCACAGCAAGAATGGTCTGGGTTCAATCCCTGGTCACAGCAGGGCTTTTTATGTGCACAGTTTGCTTATTTTCCTTATATTGTGCTGGTTTTCTCTAATAAAGCTGTATTTGCTGAGTTGATTTTCTAATTGCATGGTACTGGCAGACTCTGGAATTGGTGCCAGTAACAGCCCACTGTTTCTGATGGTTTCCATCCACGGAAGAAAGGGGTTAAATGCAGAGAATGCATTTCCTTAAAATTCTAAAAGAAAGTGATGGTAATGCACCTGAATGCTGGATGAAACTTGCCGAACAAGTCCATTTTGAGCTACTGTAGACATCAGTTCAGGCGCTAATACACTAATGTAAATGTAATTATTTGTATTTTACTCTATTTTTGGTATCACATCACTCTAAATATCACACTGGACCTTTAATGATTTTTGCTAATTCACAAATTGAACAATTTTAACTCATAAACACCAAAACAACCAGAGACCAAAAGTATCTACTGATCTAAAATGGTTAACTTTTGAACCACTAATCCTATCATTACTGTAAATACTTCGGGTAAATTGCAGTTTGTCGTCTTTTCATGGTCATCAAATATGACCCATTTGGAGGAAATAGACACTTCGTAGTGAATATCAAAATACTGTCATCTTCTGCAACATGTATACTCTTGTTTTCATGTTTATTTAATGATATATTCTCATATATGAGCTTTTATGAGCATCTACACGATCACTGAGTTAAATATAAGAAAATACATGCTTTACACAGAAAAATGCAAAATGCAGAGAATAACATTTTAATCAACGGTGACAGCTCACTTAAGAGAGATTACATTTAGAGAAAAAAGTCATTTGGAAGTTGACACAAAAGTAGTTCTGGGTCTTCTGGCGTTAATAAGCAATAATTAAAATTCATGCTTAGTATCATGAATTCTTTCATCCAACTGTTTTCATCTCCTTCAAATTAAGACTTTTCTCCTAGCAACTGGAAAATAAACAAAAAATTAGTACATTTATCACAATGAAAATAACACTAAAATTACTGCTCTACTCATTAAATAAAACCAAACTCAAAAACTCATCAAAATTCTAACACCATAAAAACTCTTTCCATACTAATTCATATTAATATCTATCTGTGTTGTATTACAGGGTGTACCAGGCGAGAGAGGCCACAGTGGACTACCGGGAAGCATGGTGAGGCTTTATCAAACCTCAGACTTGGAAGCGTACAGTATTTTCCGCTGTTTAACCACATGAGGAGGCTCAACCACAACCCTCTGGTAGAAAAATCCCGATACAGTCACTGACTAGTTTGACACGAATCATTGCAGAGACATTTTCCCTTGTTAAGACTGAGAAGCTGAAGAAACGGACTCTTACTGTAAAGTCCCCATCTGATACACAAATTTGCCGATGAGACACTCTTTTTCCCATTTTAAAGCTCAGGAAAACATTTGAAGCTTTGAAGTACATTGCTCTCACTGTCTTACAACAGTCTGGCATTAGTTCTGTGAATGAAAAGATTTGATTTTTCCTGATTTTAGGACAAGCACTGTAGGATTTTAGTCTCTCAAAGCTTAAGATATCCAGTATCTTCAGAGGGGCTTTTGCTCGTCACTTTTCCATGAGCTCACAGAGCCACCTGCTGGTCTGACTGAAATTATTATACATCATAGCCTTACATATAAACCTTTTAAATCCTGGCTTAGAGGAAGATCCCATGAGCTCTACTGTGATGTTATTCATTGCATTTTTAATCATACTTTTTTAATGTCTTCTCTTCGCAGGGACCTCCTGGTTTCCCTGGTCCTCAGGGTCCATCTGGTTTACCTGTAAGTTAAATTTTTCATTATTTTCTACCTCCGACTGTTTCAATATCTGAATATCTTTATATCTTTCATGTCATTCCTTTTAGATTTTCATCTCCAATATAGATCCTTTCCCTTTTAAATGAAGCAGTCTTTGAGTAGGCCATCTTAGTATCCCCTCCCCTCCCCAGCCTCTTTTCCTCTGCTTTGTAATGAAAGTTATTTGAGATGAGGAAATGATTTGGTTGTCTCTTTTTCCAGTTGCTCAATTATTCCGCCGTCTAAGTGATGGAGAGCGGGGCTGCTTTGCAGGCAGAGCCCTCCCTCCCTCTCTTTCTCTTCATCCTCACACAGATTTATTGTTTTAGTAAAATAGAGATGCTAAATGGATGAGCTGTGTGAGCGCTGCATGGAACCCATTTGCAGCATAGTAGCACTTTACAGCAGGTGTTAGCCTCAGCTGTGAGCAGTGTGTCAGGGTGTCTGTTTATGCAAAGGAAGGGGCGACACGTGAGCCTTGTAGTGAATATATTACTCATATTCAGTGTTCGGGAAGTTACTTACAATGATCAGCATCTAATTACTTCTTCACTCTGTGATCAATCGGTAATTACTTTCTCTTAATTGAACCCTCAGTTATTATTTCCTAATTAAAGTAATTATACTATTAAACCTTGTGTTTCATACTGACATTTTGCCCTCCTAGGAGTTACACTTATTTATTTACTTAATAAGGACAAAACATATTAATACCAACTTAGCAAAGCATCTACTTCACACATATAATTTACACAGTTTAAAGTAATTATGTGCTCCTTCTCTTTTTCTTCTGACAATTTTGGATTCAGTCATTTTATAAAAGTTCTCATTTCCTTTTCTTCCATGCTCATCTGTCTTCCACATACAGCAGTTGTTGCTAGGCAACAAATCACAGTCACACATGTATATGAATTTTTTTGGCATACCAGCACTGAGTATGCTATTACTGTAAGTATATGTTTTCCATACATCTGTGAAACCACTGGGCATTCAGATATTTTATTAATTCATAAAGGAAATTACTTCATGAAAATATACACAGAGGGAGGCACACACAGGATACTAAAAAAGAAAAAAAAGGAAACTAATTATACTTTTAAAGCCGTTGTATATGAAGTATGGAGAAATCCAATATGCAATGTGTGACATTGAGAAAACATATACTAATAAGCATCCACGTGTATAAACATATACAAATATGTTTGGTTAAAGATTTTGAAGGGATACATTATTGAATTAATTCCGCGTCTCTGACATGTTTGCACCTGATTTTGCACTGGAATAAGAAACGAAGGGAGGAAAGTGGAGGAAGCAGAGAGATAGTCAGCAGTTTGAAAAAATATCTGTGTCATTTGTGGCGAAAAAATGTATTCGCCAGTCGATTTCTTGAGGCAGTGATCAGCCTCTGCATATCAGCATCACACACCTAAATCACTATCCTGAAGGCTCCTAGAGGTGTAGAGCAGAGGACACAGTCAAATGAAGGCAGTCCCAGAGGGAAGCTGTACGAGGCAGGTAGCCGTTTCCTCCACTTGATATTGACTCACCTTGTCCTTGGTTCATTTTCGCCATGGGAGTGTCTTATACAGACATAGATATTACATCCTCTGCCTCATTTACTAAACATTTCTTACGCCTGTCATTCTCAGGGTCAGCAGGGTGAGCGAGGGTCACCGGGACTTGCAGGAATGAAGGGTGAGCAGGTAAGTACTGCATCTGCCAATCAATTTCCATGAAATTATAACATGTAGAAAAATAATTGGTTTTCCTGGGTGATTGACTGTGTGATCCTTACCTCAGGGCCCTCCAGGAACCCCTGGGTATCCAGGAACCATGGGACCACCCGGACTGCCTGTAAATCATTCTCACCTTCTCGTTATAAAGGAACTGTGGGATTGACAACAATCTGACAGCTATAATGGATGGATGGTTACACTGATACGTGACATCGATTAACTGCCCATTTGTATTTCTCAGGGGCTGAAAGGTGAACGCGGAAGCCCAGGAAGTGCTGGCCATAAAGGAGAATCAGTATGTCGCAACAGCCTTGTTATGTAATGAACAATGTGCAGCTCCTGCTATATATTACTGGCTAACACATCCTTCTCTTTAGGGTCCTCCTGGTAACCCTGGGTACCAAGGACAGGCGGGCTCACCGGTCAGTATTTTATCATAACGTCTAATGGCCGACATTTAGAGGAGGAATATTCCACCCACCAGCCATTTCTTGATCTACTTTATTATACTTCTGATGCTCTGACATCAAAACTGGGCCGGGTAACTAGACTGAAGTTGATACAAAGGTGAAAATTTTATTCAATTTGTGTTGGAAAATTTTCTTCTGGAAGAAGAATAAAAGATAATAATAATGGATTAGATTTTTATAGCACTTTTCAAGACACCCAAAGTACTTCACAATATTGATCCATTATTCATTCACTCTCGCATTCACACTCTGGTGGTGGCAAACTACATTTGTAGCCACAGCTGCCCTGGGGCAGGCTAACGGGAGCATGGCTGCCAGTTTACCCCAAACAGCCCCTCCGACCACCACCAAACATTCACATGCATTCATACACAAGACGAGGCAAGGAGGGTGAAGTGTCTTGCTCAAGGACACAACGGCACATGATTGGGACAGGGTAGGATTCGAACTCCCAACCCTTAGGTTATTGGATGACCCGCTCTACCTCCTGAGCCGCTGCCGCTCAGAGACACCTGACTGATGATGCATTTTGTTGAATAACCCACAAAACCAGTGCATCTTTCAATATGAACCACGCTCATTTGAATTTTTTTCCTCATAAGATCAGAAAATATGTAAAACCCACTTTTTTCTAGTCTATGGCTTTTCATTGGAGAGTAATAAACATGTTGTTAAAGTACTTCAGCCCATGTCGGTATGGAGATCTGAACTGTATGTATGTATATATCATGTTCTGTTAAATGGACGAATAAATTACAACTACTACTACTATTACTTGCATTATCATAGGCATCATGCGACCCTGGTGTTACATGTTTTATTACACATGTTAGAAATCTTCTCCACTTCAAAGTTTGAGTCCTTGTGTGTCTGCAGGGCATTAAAGGAGACACAGGGCCTGCAGGGCCGCTTGGACCCAAAGGCGAACCGGCAAGTAGATCACACATGTACAAACCCATGAGAGAAAACTGACATTGTAAGTCACAAACTTTGATCTATTCATGTTTTTCTCTTTTTTTCAAGGGCTTCCAAGGATCCCCAGGATTCCCAGGACCACCGGTATGTATATGCTTCAGTACTATATTGGAGGCAGCTATGTATTTCAGGAACTGTATATTGTTTTTTCTGTTTGTAGGGTGCACCAGGTCCCGCTGGCAAAACTGGAAGAGAAGGACACACTGGGCTTAAAGGTGAAAAGGTGAGAATGCAGCAATTCCAGACTGTGCACAGATGTGTATTTTTAATATAACACAGAAAATGTGATCTGAAAGGTAATTTTAAGTTTATTAAACAAAAGTTAAGAATTATGTTAAAAAGAAATGCAATCTTGTTGAGAGTTATAAGTGTTTCTTCTTCTTATCTCTTTTCTGGAAGGCAGCTTAAATTGATAAGAATGTGTATATGTGCTTATATAATCATTTGGATTACGCCTCAGTCGGTTCAGTGAACTTCTTAATACTCAGTGTCTGGATTGTAGTCATACAATGTGTACTGTTTATATGACGATATGTGCAATTACTGTACAGAGTAAAAACACTCTTTTCTGACCACCAACTGCATCTCCTCTATCTATTCAGTTGTCTGTTTATCCAACATTATAATTTTAATGAATCTTCAAAATAAAGTAGTGCTTGTTTTTAGTCTTCATTTTCTTTTTTGTCTCTTTCAAAGGGAAATGATGGTGCTGCTGGATCTCAAGGACCAACTGGACCCCCGGGCTCTCCTGGCTCCCCAGGGCTGATGGTACATGCATGTTTATTTTCCAAATTTCACCCAGTGCATCATTTCATCTTTCCTAATGTGCTCTCTCTGACTATGTTTGCAATGATAGGGCCCTCCTGGCATCGAAGGAATAGATGGGAAAGATGGAAAACCAGGGCTGCGGGTAAGTTATTCACATTCATCACACTGGCTCCCATACAGGCATGCACACACATATCCGAAGCAGCTAAGCACATATATTACAGTTTGCATTGTCAAAGTCATCGCTGTCAGGATTGACCTTTTCATTGCTTTGTCTTTGACAGGGAGAGCCTGGTCCTGCAGGCCCAGCAGGACCACGAGGAATCCCTGTAAGTATCACCTATTGGACATGAATACACAACCTCATGTGATTCAGTACAGTGTTTTATTTTGTATTAGGTTTACAACAGTAAACTTAGTAAAAAAAAAAAAAAAAGAATTAAAAGATAGTACAGTGTATCAGAAGGACTAAAGGAATAAGCGCTCCTCAAAAACAAAACAAATCACCTCAACAAATTGCCTTATTTGGGTATCAGTCACTTTTTATTTGTTTCATATTGGTTAGTTATTTTATATTTGTTCTTAAACCATGCATTTACAATGACACTTTTGCACAAAATGTGAATAAAAGTGTTTCTTTGTTTATCATGTGTAACCTGTTTCTTTAGGCTTAAACAGTTTGATTGCAGTTTGGAATCAGCCAAAGTATTATTAAGATATTTAGTTAAGCTTCTATCACACCCATTTTCACAATATAATATTTCAGGAATGTCTGAAATTTCAGGACATTTCTGCAATTTCATTCATGGGAACTCTTGAGATAAACTGAATTTAGTGATCAGAAGTTAAAGATCAGGGACTGTGACTAAAACTCAATCATTTCTATGCTAATTATAACAAAATTAAAGATTTTCACATAAACGTGTATGAAATATGTCTAAAAGTGAATTATTTTCTATTATTACATGTCCCCTATATCTTCTATGCTCATCCTTAAAAGTTTTTTTTTAAACTGCCAAGCATCTCCCAAGGGTTGAAGAATAGCATTAGACAAAGACAAAGAATTATTCCTTTCTACGATTTTCATGTTCTTCAAAGTAAGACATACCTCATAGTAACCAGAAAAAGTAAAATACTAAATGAAATAAACATGAAAATAAAAAAATTAAATGAAAATAACATTAAAACTACTTTTCTAATTTAAAACTTTGTAGAACCAAACTGAAAAAACAAAATCAACATAAAAACGTATCAAAATGTCAATACAATTCTAATCAGTTTTACATAATTGTGTCTATGACATTACATTGCAAATTTAAGAACACATTATTCCCCAAAGCATCAAACTACTATTGTTTGAAATGTTTTTAACACAATTTGAACTTGCTGAAAATAAATAGAAGACAACAAATTGAAAATGCTAAATGACGATAATAACTAAAAGTAGATTTCAAATAAATAAAACTCCATCAATGCAAATT
The DNA here is from genome assembly GCA_029814465.1 of Ostorhinchus cyanosoma. Lineage (NCBI taxonomy): Eukaryota > Metazoa > Chordata > Actinopteri > Kurtiformes > Apogonidae > Ostorhinchus > Ostorhinchus cyanosoma. The sequence continues at coordinate 17,035,860 of JAPTYQ010000003.1, forward strand.
TATATTTTAAAAATGTCATTGGAAGACAGTAAAAGATATTCAGCAAAAACACCGCCCTTTCCATTATTCATCTCCAAAACATGCTCTAATCAAATCCAACATGTGTCTTATTGTAAAATAATGATTGAAATCAAAACATCCATTTGACCAAAAATACCAATAAATTTTATTTAACCAATAAAGACCCAGTACCACTTCTGTGGCACTTCCCAAAATAAAATGTTATCATATTTAACCCTTCCTAAGTGATTTATCACCATTTATTATTGTATTATCCTCTGTATTTAGCTTTTTTGGGGGGGTGAAAATGAGGTATTTTCTTATTTTTAATTTATTGATCATGTAGATACTCATAAAAAAATAAGTTTAAGGTTGAGAGATATCAAAAACAGAGAAAACTGATGAAAAAGTGATTTTTTTTTTTTTTTAGCAAAAATATCATTAACTGAACATAAACCAAGTGTCTCCATCAACTTTCATCGATTCATCTACTGGTGAATTAATGATGTAGAAGATGATGGTGTTTCCACAGTCACTACGGAGCCTTTGACCGTTATACGTATGTGATGACCATGAAAAGACAATAAACTGCATTTTACATCGATTATTTCAACATATTAATAGGTTTAGTGTTTTAAAAGTTATTGAACATTTTAGATCAATGGATGATTTTGTTTGACAGGCTGTTTGTGTTCGTTCCAGCAAATTCTTCTCCACCTACGAGTCTGACACTCATTGAGACATTAGATCAGGGATGCAATCATGTGCTACACACAGCATGGAACCCAAACCTCTTATTCCCTGCATTTGTATTGAGCCACCATGAGAAACACGGCTCACCTTCAGATTCACAAGCAGCAAACCATTATGCAAATCAACCTGCATGACTAAAACTTTCTGATTGAACGTCTGCCTAAAAGCTGTTTTTTGGAAAGCAATAATAAATAAGGGTGAATTGTTTGTGCCCTTGGAATTGTGACTTGTGGATTTAAAATTCATACATATGTGTAGAGAGGAGTTTTAGCACCGTATAATCATCCCGAGCCTCGACCTTTGCTTTTTTTTATTCAACAGCAATGCAAATTAGCAGCACTTATACAGTATACTCGATATGTCACTCACCTCACTCACATTGGCACTTACCACTGTACTACTTTAGTATGTGCAATGATTACTGAGTCTTGTTATTGTTCTGTTCTGTTCTGTTCTTGTGTTTAGCTCCCAGATGAAATTTCTCAGCTTCTGATTTTGTGCTAAGATCTTCCAAATTCTGTGTCTTGTATATCGACACGGCAGAGATACTCAAACACTGTAGTTATCTTCAGTGGAGAAACAAGTTACTACCTCTCATTCCTTTTTTATGTCCTTCTCTCCTCTGTATTTCAGTTTGTGTTCCACCCAAGAGCAGGTGTTAAGGATTTCAAAGACATGTCTGCCTGTTTCGTTGGCAGCCTCGACTCGGTGAATTTTGATACAGTACCAATCTTTATTCTGTTTGATGTCTCTCCTCAGGGATTCAAAGGGAAAACCGGCCACACTGGGTTCCCCGGACAGAAGGTTAGCCACTAACTCTTCGTTTTGCCATCACACTGTGTCTTTGTGTCACCTTAAAGCGGTGGTGTACTGTGGGTTTTCACTCAGGACCATCAGTAAGAAATACTAAACCACAGACACAGATCTTACACATTGTACAGCCAACACAGGCATATACAAATAATGCCAAATGTCAGATGTAAACTACTAGGGCTCCACGATATTGGAAAAAACTGACATTGCGATTATTGTCAACCCTGCGTTATATTTCCGTATGTCACAAAAAATTACAATCTGACTTTTTGCATTGATAACTTTCTAAATAATTAAACAATCTAAATGCTATTTCAGGGTATGAAGCTATAACTTGTTACCCACATCTGGCAAAAAACCCCCATTTAATTTGGCTCAGTGGTCAATTGAGAAATGTAGATCTTTGTAAAGATTGTCAGGGGTTCATCTCTTCCAAGTTTGGCACTTGGGTGCTCTTGGCATATTTATATGTTATTATGATAGTATTGTACTGGTCTGATCCACTTTAGATCAGATTGGTCTGTATGTGGAACCTGAGCTAAAATGATTTTGACATCCTCGATTGATAATTTCTTCAGTGTAATTTTTGCATTTCACAAATTCATCGCATGGATCCCTTTTGTCCCTTTGGTGGCCCGGCTTTGGCCCACGGGCTGTATGTTTGACACCTGTGCTGTAGACACTCAGATTGTTAGGATAAGGCATGTGAGTGTATAAAGTTCTGTCAAACTGTTCTACTCTAGGAGATCACTTCTACTTATAGTTTGAGTTGTTATACAGGACTGTTAACTCAGCTTTGAGTCTGTCCAGGTCAAACTGTGCACCGTGGTTCTCCATCAAATAAACAGAGCTCTGCCTCTGGAAAGGTCTGCTTTGAGAGGAAGATACAGATACAGAGGATACAGTCAATAAAGCGCTTCAGGATGTCCTGCTTCCATCTGACGCTCTCATTGTAGATGCTGGTCTCACATTTCCTCTGCCTGTTCAGCTGTAAATCCACCCGACATTGACCAAATGTTTTCAGATGTACTCCTGACATTATATGGTGCTCAGAGGATTGGTGCCTTGGTGAAGCTGTTCAGACTGCAAAATCCAGAATCATCCCATGTCCGCTTAGTCGTATTAAAATGTAAACATGGGCAGCAAAATAGCTTGTGCAGGGTGCCAGCTGTTAGCCGTTCATATGAGGTGGAGTTCCAGTCTTTACATTGGTGCATGAAACCTTTGTTATTTCCAATTCTATGAAATGTGATGGAATTCTTTTTTTATGCTTTCTGTACCACCTTGTCATTTTATGTTCCTTCCACCAGGGTGAGGCTGGCCCTGCAGGGCCTCCTGGAGCACCAGGTAGACCAGGACATGAGGTGAGTATTTTTGCTAGCTGTCATGACATCTGCCTGGATAGCACATCAGTAATTTATGCAGATATGCCCAAAGGCATTGCATATATATATCAGAATAAATGTATTCCTGGAGGACTCTAAAGGTCAATCTGTGGCCTTTCTAGGGTGATCCCGGTACACCAGGAGCTCTGGGACGACCTGGACCCCAAGGCCATATTGTGAGTTTACCACATTTTAAAACCTTGCTATACCTTTGTATGTACAATTCTATGTGTAAAACAGTACTGTGTTAAACAATGCATTTGAACTTGCCCCAAACAGGGTCCTCCAGGTCCAGCTGGACCACCAGGTCCTCCGGGTCAATCAGGAGCGGTAAGTGATGCTTGTTATTATAATGATATTTGTGATCCTTTGACATTCCCAAGGGAAAGTAGGTTCTTTCACCAGCTAAAAATATACTTTAGGTAATGATTAGATAAACAGAGTATGTAAACATTAATTAGGATTACAGCAAGTAATTGCAGAAGCTACACTTACTGAAGAAATAATACAGAAAGGTGACTATAGATAAGGGTAACCTATTTTCCTTTAAATATTTACAAGCTTGAATTAATATGCCTCAAGGAAAGTGAACAAATGAAGATTTTCAACTCTCTGTGTGTGTTTTTGTCTGAAAATACACATTTTTAATTGTTCTGCTGCAAAGGAGTGACAAAATAACACAGCACTGTTCCACTACCTGGTACTGGCTTTACTTATCTTAAATACTTTCCAATTTGTGGGTTTCCATTCACCAACGTTTGTAGATAGTATTTAGTATACTCACATCCACTGGGTTTCAAGTAAATTGAGGCATTATTAAAGTAGTGTATGATGTTCGTCACCAATTTTTCATCAAATCTGTAAAACCTGAGTCATAGCCTAAGTATCATGAATCCGTTAGTCTTTCTGTGATTACGCACTAGAATGACTTGCTTTATGGTGAATAACTTCAAAGTGTACCCCATCACAACTGGTTCACATACGTACCAAACCGAAACTCGGTCCTTTTTCAAAATTCCACGCAGCAGCAAGAAGCAATGAAGTCATTTCCTTGTTTGTTGCTGCTGCAGCCATACTATGGCTGCGTAGATTTCCCATTCCCCCAATGTATGTCACAACAAAATTTCCACCAGGGTCCGAGTGACATATCTGTTTAGTATGTAAACAAACAGACGGTTTGTAGTGGAGTACATGTCGAAGTTGTTCATAGTGAGGGAAGTGATTCAGTTGCATAATCACGGAAAGACAAACGGATTTGTGATACTTAAACTATGACTAAGGTTTTACAAATTTGATGAAAAATTGGTGACAAATTTGATGAAAAATATCATTACAAAAAAAAACTGTATTTGCATTTGTTATTTGCAAGAGAGAATTGTCTCATCCGTGTTCACATTTCACAAAACTACTCACACAGCTCTCTCTTGGAACCTTTCTCTGTTTTAATATGTGCAAATCATCCAAACATCTTTTTTTTTCTTCAGATGGCATTTTGATCTTTTTTTCCATATGTCATTCAAAACTTTGAGTCAAGTTAACTCATATTGTGGCTACGATTACAAGGCACACCTGAGAAAATGTTACCAAATCTTTCTTTTAGTTTATTTTTTTCCCTTTTCTTTGGCTCCTTTTTATATTGTGGTCAAAAGGTAGAGGCAATACAGTCTCTGATAATTGAACTAAATTATATTTTACCATATAAAATTAGATAAAATTAGTAGTAGAAAATCTGAACAGCATGAGTTTGAAATTGAAGGAGAAAAACTTCGAGTAGATTGGAGGTAATTACAGTATTTGACATTATATATCAGCAGAGTGACTATTACACATTCATATGTCACGGTGACACTTGGCAAACAATTTTCTTACATGCTTTTGTCGAATACTGGGTTCTGATTGGTCCATAGTGTTACTATGGTGACAGTTCTGATCATTGACTCTGGAGATGATTGTTAAATCACTTTACATACCAAATATCAAGAAAAGCTCGATTGTTCCTTGAGGTCTTGTGTTGCATTAAAGACAACAGCAGTTTCATGCAGCATCACCATGACAACCAGCTATGCTAAGTGGAAAACAAAGCACCTGGTACCATGAAGTAGAATCAAGTTGTGTTGGTGCCACATGGTGCAAAGGCACTTCAGACTGAGACTTAAACTTGGACATAGTTTTTTTGATCCAAAGGTGAAATTACTTGGTCACAATGGCTCATACGCATATAAAAACACTAGTTAAAAATAAAAGGAAAGTAAGTGTGAAGAGATTAAGGCAATAAATAATATAAATAGAATACACTAATAAAGCAGAAAGAAATACAAGATTTGCATACAGTATGTACAAATCTACAAGAAATGGAAGTAAATATACTCTATATACATACGTACTTTAACAAAAAGCTGAATTCTCTCTCTCTTTTAAGGGTGTAAAAGGAGATAAGGGTCAAGCCGGTGAAAGGGGTCTCCCAGGTATGGTAGGACCTCCTGGACCACCCGGACACCCAGGCGCTTTGGTTAGTTCCGTTTAATATCCTTCAATGCATCTGAGCTAATTCTGAATTGTACCTTCTAAAAGGGAGTAAATGAATAGTGCCAGCCTGCCAATATATCTCACTTAACCTTTTTTTCCTGCTTTGTCTTTGTCTTTTAGGGAGAGCCTGGCGGTGATGGCGCTGCTGGTAAAGATGTGAGTAATGTCTGGGTGTGGTGTTTGTCCCCATTAAAGTATAATGGAGACATCGATCTGGTGATGTGTACATATTTCATTCCCTTTGATGAATGTGTCTTTTTTTTGTTTCTGACAGGGAGCGCCAGGCTTACCAGGGGACAACGGGCAGCCGGGTCAAAAGGTAAAAGCGGACTCAGCATGGCACAGAATAATATGCGAGTGTGTGTTTCCACGCAGGAACATCACGTCCCAGCCATCCATTACTCCCTGCAGACTGTCTGAATACAGAGAGATGCGCACTTTTTCCTGTTTCTTTTAGCTCCGGGAGACTCAGGTCGACACTCTCGCTCTCCCCTTTTTCTGCCCGCTCAGCACCCGCACTTAACACAGTCATCAGTTCACTAACCCTCCGACCCTCCCACTGACACCCTCCATCCTCCTCACCTCACTTCACCCTCTTCCAAACTGGCAGCCGGCTGCACTGGTAGCCTCCTGTAGCTGGAGCCTGTTGGATTTCTCCTTAGGCGCCGGCTTACAGTAGGTGGATACAGTGATAAAGTTATTCTCTGCCTCTGGGATAATGCTATTAAGCATGAGGGGAGATGCTAGATGAGGCTATTTGTCACGCTGACAGGACGGCATTGTCAGGGTTTTAGCTGCACAGAAGAGGAGAACAGAGGAGAAAGACAAGAACGGACTTCTCTATTCTCCCTCTTCTCTATTTCAAGAGGTGGTTGTCTGTCGGTGACATGTAAACATTAGACGTCCATTATGGGCTGCTTTGTCCTCGATAAATCACTGTCGCTTATGTAGCATAGCTTCTTTTTGACTGTATTGACTTATACTGAAAGGTGGGCATTGCTGCTATTACATAGACATGGAGGAGAAGCTGTCTTAACAGAACAAGCTCTGTTCTGACATACTTAATTATCTACATGTGAATGTTAAATTATGCAAAATAATTGCAGGGATAAAAGCAAAGACCATAGTTGTGATAAATGATTCAAGTAGGGGAAAGATCATTAGTTGTAGTTATTTTTTTTGCATCACTGTAAAACCTCTTCCAAACAGATTGGTGGAATCAAAACTGCACATAAAAATAGAAAGATGAAGAAAGTGAAAATGCGATGTTTATTTGGTTAACCCTTTAGCCCCTGTGAATGATTACAGCGGCTGTTTCAGTGTCATAAAAACTATAATTTAAAGAAAAAACACTAACTAACTGAAACTGTATTGTGTGCTTACAAAACTAACTAAAACGTTTAAAAGATATGGATAAAATTCTCTTCGTTTTCATCTTTGTCAGTGTCAGATTGATATGAAATCAATTTATTTCTCTCAAGCAATTTTAGCTGGCGGCACCGTACGGCACTTCACGGTCCGTCACTTCTTGTCACTTGTGGTTTAGAGTCGGCTTCTTTTCCCCACTCTACCTGGAAACATGGAGACTAAAGTTGGGAGAAAGCAGCAGAGTCTGGTATGGGATTTATGTGACTACGACAGTGAGGAAGATAAAAGATATGAAAAACTAAAACTAAGCATCCCCCCCCCCCAAAAAAAACCCCAAAAACTAGCTAACCTGCTCTAAAAACTAATTAAAACAGACTGAATTTGAGAGAAGAAAAAAGTCAAAACTAAAGTTAAACTATGAAGGAAAATTCCAAACTCTTCTAACCTTGCTGTGAACTGGAACACACTGAATGACAACTATTTGAATTTTTGAGTTTTTGTTTTTAGGCTGTTTTTCTAAATCAGTCCAGCTACTTTTTGGCACCTGGTTAAACTCCAAAAAGCAGTTACATGGTCAAAGCTCAGTAAAAACTGTGGAAAAAAATTAAGGAAAATCACGACAACATCGGAAACAAGTAAAAACAAAAAACGACAAGGAAAACGGTGTAAAAAAAAAAAAGCCCCAACTGTCCATTTTTATAGCAAGTCAGTCTGACTCGCTGATCTGGGTTTCTCCCCCTCAATTTCACAGGCGGTGGGGGGGTGCACTGAGCATGCTCAGATGTCTGTGGAAAGAACAAGGTCTATTCTATCAGCACGTTTTGAAAGTTTTCTGATGACACAAACGGTTGAATTTTTATGAATATTTTAAATACATTATACATTCAGAACACTCACCACAGACACGTCAGGGGTTAAAGGGTTAAATTCATTGGATTCCATTCATGCGTTTCAGGTCCTCACCACACTTCAGAGTGTTATGATAGAGGCCGCTCAGGATAATGAGATAAAAACTTGTGATGTGAAGTGATGATGCAAAACTGATGTCAAGAGGTGACTGTAAACAGGATTTGGCACAAAAGCAGCATCCGGGAAAAGGCAAATAAGGGGCAGAGGAGCAGCAATTTACTGTCGGTTGGGTAAGAAAATCATTAAAAGTTTTTTTTTGTACAACTCAAAAAGCATAGGGAAACATTCAGGTGCTTCAAAGAATTTGTCTGAAGCATTTGACTCCAATTCTAAAGTCTTCGTACTGACTTGTAGTGAGTTACAGACTAGACTTTAAAGTGCGGCTCAGGTCAACTAGAAGAATCCAAACGAAACACAGCGATGCATCATTGAGCTGATTATCTGCACACAACTGGAACAAACTACCAGCAGAGTCTAGACTTTCCCCACAGGTAGACTATTGTAAATCCAGGTTAAAAACATTTCTCCCCTCCCAACTATCATTAAACTATAAATCCTGGACTATTTGTTATTTCACTTGAATTCTCTGCTCTTGTACTGTCTTTGATCATACGAATAATTCTTTCAGCTCATTATTCTTTGTACTCTTTACATCTTTTGCTGCATAAACACTCTTTGTACATTTTGTATTTATTTTCCTTTAGATATTGCTTTTTCAGGGTGCTGGAAATCCTTAAAAATCCTTGAATTGTAATGTTGTGTTTTCAAGGTCTGAAAAGTGCTTACATTTTAGTTTAAGTGGCTTGAAAGTGCTTGGAAAATGTTAACTCTGATGTGTGTTTTTTTTTTTTTTTTAAATTATTATTCATTTTAATGTTAACTCTGCCAGGTTAGATTGCAAGCTACAGCCACTCACAGAGAGGTGATACATTTAGAAAAATAAAACTTTATGTCAAAAAACAAAATCGGCGGGTGCTCTCAGATCGACTCCAGATCCAGTTTTATCTTAGTCTTTGTCTCTGTGTGAGTTTGCCTGAAGAACACCAAGTGGCTTCCCCTTTTTTTTGGAAAAAACTTTGCGTTCAACTTTGATTTATAAACTTTTTGCTGTTATAAAACATACTTTTAGATGTTTATATCATAATACAATGTACATCACTCTGATAAAATGGGAAAAAAATTATCATGAGTATATGTATCCCTATGTATTTTATGCCAGCAATAAGGTGCTGTGCTGGAACAATTTGAAAATGACCCTTAGAAGGGAAGTGAAGTAAAAAATGCATGAATTTGACTGTGAAAAATGTGTAGGAACCCTGTTTTTTATGTGAAGCACATTGAATTGCCTTTATTTAACATTGTGCTATTCAGATGAACTTGTCATTCCTCTGATCTGAAGAATGGCCACAAAAATAATCCACATTGACCCTAGCTAAACTCTGTTTAGTTTGCTGTTTTTACTTAATCTTTTCTGTACTTGTGACAACATTTTCTTGCTTTTGAGGTTGTAAATCATCAAAATTATCAAGGTTCCAGGATTAAGTTTGATTTGCTTACCTTGATTTTATATACCTATGCAAATATTAAAATATGTCAGCATAGTGATGAATGGGAATAATTTTACGTAGCAGTAGCACTAGATTCATTTCCAGTAGAACCCTTACCTGTGTATCTCCCTTACTTTTTGTCCTAGGGAGAGCCAGGGGCTCAAGGCCAGAGGGGGCCTCCAGGGGAGAGAGGTAGGCCAGGGCCCCCCGGTGGTGGAGGAGGATATCACTCTAAGGATGCACAGCCCATCATTGGCCCAGTGGGACCCAGAGGGGAACGGGGAAGCCCAGGCTCAGAGGGTCCCCCTGGGCTTCCTGGACCTCCAGGATCCCCAGGAAATGATGTGAGATATTATAAAAGTTTTATTTAAAGCACATTAACTCAATGTTTTTTTCATTCTTAACTTTTACATCAGCTCCAAATTATACAAAATGAGAGTTGGTGACACATGTACAGTAGCCAGAGGCACTTACGAGCTCCATCTGCTCTTGTAAATAATGAATTTTTTAATTATCTCTGCTGATTAATGTTTGCCCCTTTTAATTCCTCTCCTTCTCCTCACCTTCCAAAGGCTGTGGTTAATTATGATGAAATCAGGAACTTCATCCGCCAGCAGGTCATCAAGATCTTTGATGGTGAGGGCACACACTAATCTCTGGAACCGCATTTGTTTTGTGAATGTTTACTGAGTATAATGCCACAGTTTCCAGACACAGAAGCAGCGTCTTCTCTGTCAAAACATTATTTTACTTTTCCTCTGTTTCCGTCCCTGAAGAAACGCTTGCCTTTTTATTGCTCATGTTCTTTCCCCAGAGAGAATGGCCTACTACATGTCTCGCATGCAGATGCCTGTAGAGATGGTGGCATCCCCAGGTCGACCAGGGCCCCCAGGGAAAGATGGCACTCCAGGTAATCCAGGGGCCCCAGGTGCTCCTGGGATGCCGGGACAGATCGGCCGACAAGGCCGACCAGGAGGACAAGGACCCCCTGGTGAGCAACGTTTAATGCTCAAATCTTTTATAGATTGAAAAAGAACTAGTGCGTTGACCTGTGGAGATCCACGGGTTCTAGATGTGGTAGTTTTTATGCTGTTGTGTATTCGTGCATGCTGTACCACATTTGTCCAACAGTCACTGCGAAAGTGTTCTGGCCATAGCATAGTGATTCTAAGGCTATTGTTTTCCAAAATTACTAATGTCTCCCAAAATATTGATCCTATCAACTTGCCATTTTCACTAGTCTGTTTCTTGACCAAAAATACATAAGTATGACAAACTGCAGCAGTCAGCTCTGTACGGATTTTGTCTGAATCCCTAGACACACACACACACACACACACACACACACACACACACACACACACACACACACACACACACACACACACA
>JAPTYQ010000003.1:17049360-17064240 GCA_029814465.1 Ostorhinchus cyanosoma
TTATTACTTGGCTTTTCTCTCTCAATGACAGTTTTCTGCCATATTACCATCTTTTATTTTGTTCTTGTGTCTGTTCCCTCTCCTTTTGTATTTTCAACAGTACACCCCCCCCACCCCAAAAAGAATCTGCCACTTCCTCCTGTTTCCTCTTCTTCTGTTTTCTGTATAAATCATTGGAAAAAAGACAGACAATTACGATCGCCCTTCTGCTTCTTCTCTCGTCTTTGTTCCGTTCACACCACATCCCATTCATAATCCATCCCATGTTATTTCTAATATTCTGTCTCAGTGCTCGAATGTGTCATATATATATTTGATTTGTCAGAGACGATGCCTTGCAATGTATTTTAAATCTGTAAAAACAGATGTCAAAAACTTGGATTTATACCCTCTTTGATGGATTGACTGTTTTGTATATATTTCTATTTATATATCTATCTATATATATATATATATGTTGGGGCTTTTTATACTTTTCTCAAAGGATTTGATAAAAGGCTGTATGTAATAAGCCACATATTTTCCACTGTCAGTGATCATACAGCAGCAGAAATTGCAGAGGGGATATTTTTCTAAGGTCTGTTAAGCTTTTAAAATGGAATAATGTGTTTAGTAAAAAGCAAATTATTTGTTGAAAAAAAGGCGTTTACATGAGAAAGAAAAGAATGATTGGCTTTTGTAATTACGTTCATTTTGTGCCATTTTACCTCCAGTATTTATGGAAAGCAGCCATTATAAAACATCTCATTTCATTTTGTATTCCAAAGTAGCTCTAATAGCCATCTGTCCACATCACCAGGCACTTGTTTAAGAAAAGATGAGCGATAATTGGACCCATTCACTGCACGCACTGGTTTTTACAACACACTGAGCACGGCCACCTTCAGACATACAGATAATGACATTATTCTGATTGAATTAAAAGTATCACAAGCAGCTTTTGCAGTTTTACTCTTTGTTTTTGTTTTTTTTTATTAAAGATGTCAGTTTCTACCATTTTAATTCATCAAAATCATACTTTAATGGGGCACTTGGTGCAATACAAACACTGCTCTATTAGCAAGAAGACAAATTCTTGAGTAAAAACCAAATAGTCTTGAAAAAAAAAAAAAACCTTTTACTTAGTGACTAAAAGACCATAATGGGTTTTAAACATATAAAACAAAAGCCAAAATCTCAGCAAATAGCGTGTATTATAAGCAGTGGATTAAAGATAAAGCTAATATTCTTAAATTGAGAAATTGTCTAAATCATGTCCTCAGGCTGAGAACCTGCAGAAACTGATGTTTTACCTGATCACTGATTAAAACTAGCTTAATATGGGCTGGAACACACAATATCATTGAGGCAAAAATTGATTTTTTCGTAGAATTAAACTGCATGACTAATGAAAAACAACCTTGACAAGATTATTTTTCCTCTTTGCAAAACACAAGACTCAAGAGTTTGTTTTTGTTTTCACTTTTTCAAAGTTTCTTTTTTTCAGACTAGTGAGCCGTGGTTCTACTTCATTTCTAATAAGGTTATCCATGGGAAATGTTCAGGCTAAAACTGAAAACGGATTAAAATTGCTTTTCATAGAGGCTGTGTCATGCAATCATGTGTGTTTTATCAGATGTTCCGTTTCAAACGGCACTCTCCGGCCTATGTCTGTCCTGTAAATGCTGCTTTATGCCTGCTTTCATTTCTGTCAAATCCGTCATGTACAAGAATTTTTATGAGACATTGGAAGAAAATAAGGTACACATTCTACAAGTGCGGTTGTTACTCTGCATAAATATGTGCATGTGTCCGTTCAAACTATTGTAACGTATTCTCTTCTATATAAACTTATGGCCTCGGGGCAATAATATTTACAACACCTTTGAAACCATGGAAGTTTATTTACATGCTGTAAGAGATTATTCAAAAGATGTTACTATTGAATAAGAGAAATAGAAGAAGATAGGGTGCTAAAAGAGAGCCGAACTCCAGAGATTCTTTTCAGTTTCCCACATGGTACATAATAGAAAAACATGGATTTTACAAAAGTTTCCTTTTTATTGGTTTGGGCAAACCTGAACAGCCAGAGAAAAACCCATATTACAGATGATTTATGTATATAAAGAACAATAAATAGCTTCTGTTGATGAAAATAAATCAGTCATTAAATCACTGACACCCTGTGTAAAGTCTACAGTGGCATAGGAAGCACATTCGGACTCTGATTTGGTTTAAAAAAAGTCATTACTTTCTGTAGGAACTTTTTATTACTCACTGAATTCATTAACACAGGATTTTTGTTTGGTGCATATCGTAACCCATTCCTTTTCCTCTACATAATAATCAACACACATTTACAAAGATTTACAGCACTGCATTGTGGGAGATGGGAGTGCCCATCGGGATATGCTGTTGCCAGGCAACAAGAGGGAGAGATAAAGCTAGTAGTTAGTTTCTAAAATGAGACTTGGGGAAGAAAGCGGGGATTGAGGGGAGGGAGAGGAGGGCAATGTACACATGAGGTAAACCAGGGATTTCACTCAACCTTACAGACTACATTTTACAAAACTACAGTACAGGAAGGAGCGTCACTTTCAACCGCAATCATTTATTGAATACTTTTTAGGTGTGATGTTGTCAGAGAGGCAGGTTTTTTTGTTTTTTTTTAAAGCATTAAAACACATCTCGAACAAAAAAAAAAAAATTGCATATATAAAACTATTTAAAGTGACCACGATGTAAAAGAAGAGCACCTTTCACAACTTTTATTTTTTTGGTCCTCTCAGCTCCTACATACAGAGGTGGGAGACAGGGAGATGGAATCTAAATCTGCTCCTCTTTCATTGCTGGAACAGGGCTGGGATATGTGGATGGGACTGGCACTGGCAACATCCAAAACACTAGCGAATTTAGAAGGATGTGGGTGGTTGTGAGCTGCTGTTGTCATGGTGATGTGGGGGGGATTAAGATCAAAGTTATGTCCCACCAGTCAAAAACTTCAGGTTGTCACACACAGGAGGGGGCCATACATCCAGTCACCGTACTGTTGTCCCCCCCCCCGCCCCTCGTTCTCGATGTTATCCGATCAGAAGAGTGGTCTCTCTCCTTCGTTTCCTGCTCTTTCTTTCTTTCTCTCTCCCTCCTCTCTCCCAGCTGCTGATGGAGAGGCAGGTCTCTAAACATTGGGTCCTTTGATCCTTCCTGCTTCCTGTAGTCTCGGAGAGGTGTAAGCTGACGCCGCCAGACACATCGCTGTCTCGCAGAAGCCCGGGAGACCTGGCGGACCCGCCTTACCGGGGCGACCGGCCTCTCCAGCCGCTCCCTGAGGTCCGCTCTCACCGGGCCTGCCATCCCGAGCCACGCCATCGACACCAGGAGGACCTGAGGACGCAACAGAGGACTTGGATTAAACCTCCAGGTGACAAACAAACCAAAACACAACAGGGAGCAGCGGAACAGGAAGTCACACTAAAAACAGTAAAAGAAGCTTTGTTTGTATTTTCCTCCACAGTTAAAGGTTCAATAAGTAAGATTTGGGCTGATGTTAGCCAACTCCGATTTCTGATTTCTTTACTAAATACTCATTCGTGTTTTCAGATTCTCTTCTACTCCTCTACAGCAGCAACAGTAGCCGCTTTTCCATTGGCCCTCAAATATCGCAAATATAACTTGCACATAAAAATTCACGACAATTTCGACAAAACTCGTTTTTCCATTAAAAGTTTTTGCGCTGGTAGGAGGTTTTTCGGGCATTGCGAAACTGGTGTATTTCACAAAACTGTAGTGGAAAGACCTGTTTTTTGCAATTATACTCAGGTGAATTTAAAAAACAGATGTTGACGGACGTTACAACAAGCGAAGAAGAAGAGTTTTAGAAGAAACATGGCGCAGTATGTGTGGAAACACCAGGAAACTATATCATTTTTTTTATTTACTACGGGATAGAGGGGTAATATATAATAATAATAATAATAATAATGAATGTATCTATAAAAAACCCCATCATATTTACGTTCGTCGCCATGTTCACGGAATGATTTCTTGTGTCATCTCGCGATAATAAATAAATCATCGCATTTGTGATTTCATAAAAAAACGGACATTACGCACTTCTGTTTTTTCGACATTTAGTAAATATTGGTAAAGTTTTGCACATATATCCAATGGAAAAGTGAATAGTTAATAACAATAGCTACGATTAGCTTAGACATGTTGGCTAACGTCAACAAAGATCAGGTCCGAGCATAAACTGAAACCGCATGTGCAAATCTTACATGTTGGACATTGAATTGTTCACGGTGAACAAAATTATGACAGTTTTGGAAATGCAAGTTTGACATCATCTTCCTTTTTTTCAACCTTTATAATTGAAACTAGTCCATCCTCATTCTGCTTTATCTTCATTTTCTGACTAATTTTTCTGTGCTATATGTCTTTGGGCCACAGTGTAATATAATAAAATGAAGTTTATTAATTTAATGAACTGTTCAATTGTATAAATCGCTTTTTTTCACATGCATTTTCATCTTGACCTTTACCTTTTTCAGCTTCTATAAATCAAGACTTTTCTCATAATGTCTGAAAAAAATAAAACTAAATAAAAGTCAATTACCCTAAAAACAAAAGTATCAGTACACTTCAGTAACTTTCTAAGTGCTGGCACATGTAAAAAAATAACATTTATTACCACTTTTGGCATTTTGAAAACACTTAACTCAATCCTTTTTTTTTTTTTTTTTTAAGAAATGAACATGAATTAATTCATCGTTTTATTAATTTTTGACATTAAAGGTCACGTTGAGTACTTGAGTGGTGCTGAAACAGTGAAAATGTCCGTACTTAAATTATATACAGTATAATACATATATTAACAGTGTATGAGTGCACTAAGAAATGTGTGTGTGTGTGTGTTTTCCGCTGCTTAAATTAGAGTGTACTGTTGCAATCCTATTACATTCTCATTCAAGAGCATCTGTTAAATGACTGGAGTTAATGATGCCTTTAAAATGCCTTTGAGCAGGCTCTCGTGGTGCGAGCTTTAATACAAAGTCCTTCAGTTTCTCATGGTCCTCTTCCTCTGCTTAATATTTGGTCAGTATCACAAACTGTCGTACATTCTAAATAAACCGGGCGGAATTGAACAGCAGGACGCCAATGGAACACGTGACCCCATTATTACCTTGTATCCCCGGGGGTCCTGGAGGTCCCTGATGGGGTTTACCCAGATCTCCTCTGTCTCCCTTAGCTCCTCTCTTTCCTGTGAACACCAGCGGCAGATGAGTTCCTGTCTGCTGTGACTCAGATGGGCCTCATATCACACAGTTATCACACACTGCTTTACCTTTAAGCCCTGTGTTACCAATCTGCCCGGGGGCTCCGATGATTCCAGGAATTCCACGAGGGCCAGGCAAGCCATGTGACCCTTGAGGACCAGGTGCCCCAGGTGGTCCAGGTGGCCCCGGGGGTCCCATTACACCTGCTCCACCAAGCACAGCCCTCTTGGCGCTTACTGCCACTGCTGCTAGCCTCTCTGTGATAGACAAAAAAAAAAAAAGCGCATCATCATTTCAGGATGGAATTTTTGATTAAATTACCCTTGATGACGGTCGACTTATTGCTCTGGAGATCAAAGTAGTTTCGGGAAATAAGATAATCTAATCTCCTGTATGGACATCAAAGGTGAATATTCAGGTCTAGACGCTCACCCTGCAACATCTTCAGCACCACTTCGATAATATGCTGGTCAGATGTGTCACGTCCCTAGAGAGAGGAAGAAAATAGTGAGATTTAAGAGGAGACATCCCATTCCGTTGAATAGTGAGACATATGGTTTGAATCGGGTCGTGAAAGGCAGTTCTTCTGTGTACACTACGCCATCCTTCCCCACAGCCATCAGCCTCTATTACAGTTCTCAGTAAAACCCCACATCATACCATGTGCATGTGCAACCGCAATGTAAATATGTTAATATGTAAATAATAATCCATTTTAATGTGTAATTCTAGTCTACACTGTAAAGAACATCCTGTTGTTTTTATGGAAAAAAACACTGGCAGCTGTGGTTACCAGGACAGAACTGTAAAAAACACAACAAACTGTAAACATATTTACAGAGAAACAAGTCGATTTAACACTGGATTTAACTGGTCTGCACTTATAAAGCACAGTTTATACACCGTCAGTGTCTAAAGTACTTAAAAAGCCACCAGAGCTACTGGGAAAGGTTTAGGGTTCAGTGTTTGACATGTGGACAGTCGGAACCAGGATTTGAACTGCCAACCCTTCAGTCTTTGGATGACCTGCTTTACTGACTGAGCCATATCCACCTGTTACACATGTTTCAAATGTTAACTGTTCACTTTTTTATTACTTTTTTAGTTTTTTTTTTTTAAGTAAATAGGCTGTTATTACAACATTGTGGTCTTGCAATTTAAACGCACCACATTATTTTTCAATTTACAGATTTATTTTCTCAAAACAACAGAAATAATCATTTCTACTGTACATACAAATCTGGTTTGGTTCACATACTCTTCCTGTAAAAACTACAGCTATAATTGATTTAATCGTTAACAGAAATGTTTTCAAATAAACAAATTATTATATTTTCACTTACACTTTTTTTTATGTTGCAATTTTACAACTTCATGGTGTTAATTCCAGGGTCATTTTATATAGTGTATATTTATATCAACACATGTTTTCCTTATATTTCATTTTTATCCAATTTGTACTGTTTTTTTCTACCTGTCTTTTCTTCTGCACTTTCTTTTTGTTTGTTTCTGGTGTTAACTTAAATTTCCCCATGGTTTTATAAATAAAGTCTTATCTTATCTTATCTTATCTTATCTTATCTTATCTTATCTTATCTTATCTTATCTTATCTTATCTAAAGCAGATATGGTCACAAATATATCAAAACCACATATGGATACATTTTTTCCTGCTACTTTTTTTATTAGACTTGCATGAAGCTCCTGTAACACAAACAATTTCTCCTGGGATTAATAAAGAATCCTGAAGCTCTGTGGCTCAGAACATGTACCAAAATCCAAAACAAAGTACTGGTATTAGATATTTCAGTGTTATATTTGATAATTCAGTGTGAGTTTTAGGCGATTCTAGCTGCAGACTCAGTTTTCATTCATGTATAATCATCTGAAAATAAGAATCGCTGTATTTTATTACCTTAGAAAAACCTGTTTACATCTACAGAGGGAGAAGCTCTGCCATGTTACTTGTTTTCTGTTTAATAGCTGCATCACCTTCTCCCTCTACATCTAGAATCACGATCCTCTAAACCAGGGGAGTCAAACTTATGTTAGTTCAGGGGCCACATTAAGACAAATTTGATCTGAAGTGGGCTGGACCAGTGAAATAATAACATAATAATATAAAAATAATGTCAACTCCAAACTTTCTTCTATGTTTTAGAATGAAAAAAGTTAAATTATATGATGAAAATGTTTACATCTACCAACTATCCTTTAAAACAATGTGAATAACATGTACAAACTGACATTTCTTAAGAAAAGTAAGAGCAATTTTAACAATATTTTGTCTCAATTTATCATTTACACATGTAAATTACAACTTACAGATCACACTGGATCCCAACCCCCCCCCCAAAAAAACTAAAACATTTAATAACAGGTAGAATATTGATAAACATGCACTTAAGACATTTCAAAATGTTCATATTTGTTCAGGTTATTCACATTTTTGTGAAATGATAGTTTGTTTTAGTGTAAATACAGTAAAATGACATGAAAATGTTTACATTTACAAAAGAAAAATTTGGAGTTGTGAGTATTTATGGGTTATTATGATAATATTTTACTGATCTAACTTGAGATTAAAGTGGTCTGTATGTGGAACCTGAACTAAAATGATTAATATTTTCAGTGTAATTTTTGCACACACACGGGCCTGACTGGAGCCTTTTTTTGTTTTTATTTTTTTTTTGGTTGGGGTGGGGGGGCATGTTTGAGACCTCTGCTCTAAACTTCAGATCACAGAAACAACCAAACACTGACTTGAAAAAGGGCTTTTGTGTTTTTCACAGTTAACATGCGGCTGCTGTATGGGAGGGTGAGGCAAGGTGTGTTCAGCTTAAACCTTTGTTACATATTGAGGCTATAATAAATGAATTACATGATAATAAACAGTATGTGATATAAAAAAAAAAGAAAAAGAAAAAAAGCAAGGGCTGTTGATTTGGTTGCAGTCTGTAAGTTCCTAACTAGATCCAACATTTTACACCCAGAACCTGGAACAAAAATACAAATAATTCCTACAGTAATAAAATGAAAGCAAAACATTTATGACTAAATGATCAAACACTGAAGATGGAAGTTCCTGAATGATAATGCAAATAACTAAGACAATTAAGATCAGCAGAGCAGTGACTGGAAGTGCTGTTCCTCAGGCTAAATGTATTGATGGTTAAAGATACAGTGTCTGGGCTAATATTTGTTTACGTGATGTTAGTATCAGGCCTGGGAGTCCTTTTTGTTTATGAATACTAACTCTACTTCTACATTAGCAGCTGCCAGTTTTGCACGGTGCTTTTACTGCCTTTGCATAAACAAAGTGGACTGTGCTGGAGGATTTTTCATGAAACTACCATCACAACGCTTGGCTTGTTATCGTGGATGTAGTCGACAGAGACAGCTTAGAAGTGTCAACATGAACATTAATAAACATTAACATAAACATTAATGTCAACATGAAATAACACAGACTGCATCAGCAGCGTGACATTAAGCCATACTGATCATTTTAACCCATAAAGACCCAGAGCTACTTTTGTGGCAGTTCCTAAATCATTTTTCCTCTATATTTAGCCTTTCTTAAGTGATTTATCACCATTTATTATCATATTATCCTCTGTATTTTGCATTTTAAAATGAAAACCAGATATTTTCCATGTTTCATTTTCTAACCATGTACATGTTCACAAAATATTAGAGTAAATTCAAAAGTTAATATATCAGTAATAAAGGAAACTGAAGACAGTGACTTTTCCAGTAAAATCTCTCATTAACTGAACATAAACCCAGTGTCTCCATCCACTGTCATTGATCCAACTCTATGGGTTTTACTGGTGAATCAATGTCGTAGAAGATGACAGTGTTTCCATGGTAACTACGGAGCCTCTGAACATCTAAATGGGTCATATTGGATGACTATGAAAAGATGACAAACTGTATTTTACACCACATGCATTGACAGGTTTAGTGGAGAGTTTAGATCAGTAGATGCCAGTGGATGTTTGAGTCTTTATGAGTTAAACAAGGAGGAAGAGTTGAGTTTGCATTAACAGAGACTAAACATCTACAACTATGTAAGAAACTGTAGTTAAAGGTTGGAATTTTCTATAGTATCAACAGTGTATATTAAATGTAATTGCTAATATACTGTTGAACAATTAGTAAAATCTAACAGAAGTGTGTGTTTATGTAAGATGTCTCATAATTCACTTAACCCTGTAAAACCTAAACCGTTGAATCATTAACAGAAAATTCCAGTTCTTTGAAACTGGAGCCTTTATTGGTCCTTCTGAACAACCAAAAACATGTTTTATCAAATATCAATTTCCATGTATGAATTTCAATTTTGTATCATATGTGATACATTGGGTCTGAATGCACAAATATTATTACTTTAAAACAAACAAAAACACACCAACATGTTTAACAAATTGTTAATTCCTTTTCAAAATTGTCAAAGTTCTGCTTCCTTCCTCATTAATAGTCTCGTAGTGTCACTGGAAAGGCCTCTGGTGAATGTATTCCTCTCCCTGGTGGATTATTTGTGTATTGCATGTATCTAATTGTATACATCGGGTTTTTCAAGAAAAAACATCACAGTGATCATATCAAGGGCTTCAAAACTCATGTATCAAATATGATAGGTTTAGCGTGACAGGGTTAATTGATACTAGTGATTTAACTATGATTCAGTTTAAATTTTTTGTAGATAAAAATTTAATGAAGAAGGTATTTCAACTCTAAACAAATGTTTAGTAAAAAAAACACATACTTTATTCTACACAACAATATAACTAAATCCTCAAATGCAATTCTGATTCTGTGTGTTGTAATTAGGTGTGAATTTGACTCACCGGTGACCCCTGAATGCCTGGCATGCCTGGTACTCCTCGCTCTCCATTAAGTCCTCTAGGACCAGGCAGTCCTGGTGGTCCTGGATCTCCTGGTTTACCTGCGTCTCCAGTCGGTCCGTTGTGTCCGAGGTCACCCCTCACTCCTTGCTGCAAAGAGTGGATTAAAAAAAAAAAAAAAGAGGACATAACTAAGATGATTACATTTGTCAAATAAAGTAAAGAATGAAAATAGATAATAACAGGAAATAAATAATGACTGGAGATGCAATAAAGAAAGGACAAATAATAGGCTTTAGCTCAGGACGGCGCTCACCTGTCCTTTGGGTCCGGGCTCACCAGACAAACCCTGTCACAGCAAAGACAGACTGTCATTTCCACAACACTTCCATCGATCATTTTTGCATCAGAGAAACTCATTGAGTAATTATCCTGGCTGAGTATTGTAAATCAATGTCTGGAAACGCTGCTTCAAAGAGCCAACGTGCATCATTGTTTCCCTGTCATGTAAATAGCTCATTTACCATCTGGACTATTATCAGGATTTGTATGCAAATTCACAAGCACACTTCCTTTTCCACTTAACTTTGGAGACTTATACATGTTTTTTTTTTTTTTGCTGTACCACTATGCTTTGATGCCTTTGGAAGCAAATACTTAAACCTCCATGTCTTAATCCTCAGAGTTTTAGTGTTTTGAAGATTCCTACTCCTTCTTGGCTTTCTCTAACAAGAAACTTTCAAGCTTTAAGTTGCGCAGTAATTATTTTACCTTTTCACCTTTCTCGCCAGCCAATCCCTCAACACCAGGGTCGCCCTAAAAGCAGCAGAGATAGAGGCCAAGAATGAGGGATGACTATATAAAGTATGTGCAAAGTGGTGTGTGAGATACATTTAAAAGAGCAAAAGTGCTACTCACAACGTCTCCCTTTGCTCCACCTTTTCCTTGGAAGCCCTGGAAAGGGAGATCATTTGAGGGAGTGCATGTCAGTGCGGTTAAATCTAGATGATAAAATCTTTACATAAATAAAGCTGAAGAACTAAATATTGATTCAAGCCTGTGACACCAAAAACCCCAAAGTAAGAAAGATGTTTTCTCCTGTCTTAAACAATGAAGAAGAGGTTGCTTAGATTTTCATTTGTATTGCTTATTTATATTACTCGCCTCATTCAGTGATTTACTGTAGAGTCTATGAATCTTTTATCTTTTATTCATGAGTAAACACTGCCCCCAATGGACAAGTCTGTGTAACTAAATCATAATGAAGTATGGATAATGGTGTATGTGATGTAAAGCTGAATATGGTTGTTGCATTTGTTTAAAACACACACACACACACACACACACACACACACACACACACACACACACACACACACTGACCTTGTCCCCCTTAGTTCCGGTAAGACCCTGGGCCCCTGGGACACCGGTGGGTCCCCTTTCTCCTTTGCCTCCCTGTTTGGAAACATTACACATTATACTGAAAAGTCCTGGTTGAATATCGTCACAAAGATGCAGGAATCCAACAGTGCAACTCACAGGTTTGCCGACTCCTCCCTGGGGTCCGACTGGTCCCCGTTGGCCTCTGTCCCCCTGTGTACGTCATCACAGGTGAGTGGGTCTGCTCAAAGCTCTATTCACACTATTTCAGGTAATCATTCATTTAGTTTTACCTTAGGTCCAGGAACTCCCTCCATACCAGCCTCACCAGGAAGACCAGGCTCCCCCTGAAATAATGCAGTTAAATAACCATATTATCCTACCAAGAACAATGGAAACGTTCAGTTAAATTGCTAAAAATGTATTTGGTATGTTACCAGAGGTCCGGGGGCACCTTGCATGCCAGCATGGCCTCTAGGTCCAGGCTCTCCCTATCAGTGAAGACAGAACATATAAACATACATATGTACACAGGATCAATGCAAAGCTTTAAAACTATTTTTCCCAACCTTAAAATGAAAACTAGAAATGAATACATAAATCAATTTACTGAGGTAAAAACTAAAACTTTTCAAAAACACAAAAGCCAAACAAAAACAATGCAACAAGAATTACAACAAAACAGAATTTCAGGCAAAACCCGTTTCTGTCCCTCTTTAGCCTATTTAACATTTCGCTTTTGATTTAGCTCCGAGAGCTAATTACCGAGCTCTGCTGTGGGCTGAGCAATGTTAATGGCTTTGCACAACATGGGACCAATGGCTTTGTAAATCATATCTGATGTAGGCTAATATACTCTTTCATCCTCAGTTTTTCAGCTTGTATAAATCAAAGCGTTCCTCATGATCCTTGAAAAACTAGAACTAACACTAAAACTAAGATTAGGCAGTTACTTTAAGTGAAAATGAAATGAAAATACCATATGTATGCACTTGTCAAAGTAACTAAAACTGTAAAACTAAACTATTCTGCAGCAAATCTGAGTGGACCAAAGTGAGTTTCTTATTAAGTACAACATGTAAACAATGAGTGCAAATGGACTTTTGACAGCCTCACATCAGAGCAGACAAAGCCTCACACACCCCTGGTCCTTTTGGGGGAGGCCCGGACCCCAGGTTGGGACCCATGGTTTTAAAATATAGAAAGTGTTAAAACATGATGCCTACCTTAGCTCCAGGTCCACCTTTTGCTCCTGGACTGCCAGGAAGTCCCTAAAGAAACAATAAAGGAGATTAAAATTAATACAAATAAAAGTGACATTTGTATCCAGAGCTTCTTCTGACATTTCTTTCTCTTCTTCTCTGTTCCTTAATGTGTACTTTCCAATAACAGCAAAGAAGCCAAAAATAAATAAATAAGAACTGTGTCTTTATTTTGCCAATACAAAGAACACACTTTATTTTTTATATAACACAGGCAATATGCCTGAAAGTGTCAGTGCTATTAAATATATTAGTATATTAGGATGTCGGTGCCAGCAGTGGGTGGTAATATTGCTGATGCTTAATGCAACAATAATAATGAAAATAGGCAGAGTTGCAGAGTTAGCTTTTGCCTTAGAGCTTGCAGCAGGCTTCACTTCCTTGCAGTAATTTTGAGTGTGTGTGTGTGTGTTTGTGTGTGTGTGACCATACATCACAGAAAGGCATAAAGCAGGCTAAGTTATGGTGTTTGAGTTTGCAGCAGTGTTAGTGTCACTGCAGTGGCCATACAGCAAAGTGTGTATCTCATGCTCCATTACCCTTTAGTCAGAAAGACACACACACAAATATACACACACACTCGGCAGACATGCGTACACCCTCTGGTCTGATTGTGATAAATCACTGGTGGTGGGAGGGAGAATGCTATTTCAAGGTGGTTTAAATTCTAAAAGAGCCCAGGTGAAAGGGCTACTGTTAACCTGGATGAGTGCCCAGAACAGAAGACATACCAATATTTACAGGCTGATACGAGCTGGATTTCCATTGTTCTGTGTCTATCTGAGCAAAGAGTGCTGTGAGTGACACATGCCTTCAAGTGACACAGCGGAACAAGCCTCAGATAAACACATTTCCCAAACTATGTTAAAGGATCACTCACTGCAGCTCCCTGAGGACCAGGAGGACCGGGCATACCGGGCTGGCCGGGGGCGCCCTGCAGACAAAGAGCACAGAAGAAAGAAAAATTACCACCTTTTTACACAGAGGTTGAAATTACTGATCATTATCACGGTTGGCAACCCCTTACCTTGATTCCAGGAATACCAGGTGTGCCATCTTTTCCGTCAATACCCGGCAGACCCTGAAAAAGGAGGCAGACGAGCCGGTGGAGTTCATTTGGCACACGCTCTTTGAACATCATCACGACTGTGCAGCGCATCAACAAAAGTGTGTTCACTCACATTTTCTCCTTTCTTGCCAACTGCACCCTGCGGGCCCTGGATTCCTCGGCTACCCTGCAGAAGATAACCAAGTCCATCAGTCAGTGTATTCTCAGTGCATTGTGGGATCACAGTCACCGTTCTAGTTCTGAGAGATGTTTTTACGTCAGGGGCTTTTCTCACCTGAATATTTGAACCAGTGTCTTTGTTATTTTGTATCCAGTTAGTTTTGGCTCTATATTGCAAGTTTATATATTGTTAGCGTGTTTTTTTATTGGAAGCTCCAAGAATTAGTCCAGATTCTTTTTGATCTCATTTTATACATTTATTGAATTGACTTGATCTTATCACAAACAAAGCGTAACTCAGCTGAGAAACCACATGGACCACAACAAAGCATCAGTCAGTTGAGGGCCATCCACCTCCATGGAGGACAGTGGAATGGACTCAATCTTCTAAAAACATATCAGTTTTATATCCTTGTAAGTTGATCCTCAGTCTTTAGGCTGACCCCCCTTGTGGGTAAGGTGGGTTGGGTCACCAACACTGGGCTGGTGACTCTAAGTCAAACAGATGTCTTCCCTATACTGACTGTGTTTTTCCATCTTATCTTTTGTGATTTACAATCTTTTGAGGGCATATGGAAATCTGCCACTTTGTTGTATTAACCAAGGTGTGACCCATACCCATACTGGTCTGAAGAAACCCCTCACCCAACAGTAAAAACCAAAGAATTCAGTGAAACACAGAAGTCTAGTGAAACTAAGCAATTTTAAAGATTAAACTAAAGACCTTAATTGTGTCTTAAAATAATATTTCAGTATCATATTACATAACCCTTCACCTATACTTGTTATGTGTTTGAACAGAGAAAAATGAATTTATTTTATTGTGATTATACTACTACTACTGCTACTACTAGTATTATTATTCATACTACTATTATATCATATCATTAGAGTTTCTACACATT
>JAPTYQ010000003.1:17335154-17347437 GCA_029814465.1 Ostorhinchus cyanosoma
CAGACTGAGATGGACACTCCTTCACCTTCACTTTTTTCTGCTGTAGCCAATGACAGGTGGACTTGGCCTTATGTTTTACGTCATTGTCATGTTACAACATTCAAGACATCCCATGAGCATTCAGTCAGGGTATGTAAACTTATGAGCACGACTGTATGTATAAAACAAATCAGATTTCCACAATAGACCAAGTATAGACAGAAGAATTCTGAAAATTGGTGTTAATTTGGTAAGTTTCACCCCCTCTGTTTTGTTTCCAAAATAAATACAAAGATGGTGGCAATCAAACGTGAGATTGCAAAACTGCAGACACCATCCAATGGCTGACGTCACAGAGGCATTTCTTTTTTTAAATATACAGTCTGTGAATAATATTTAATACAGGAAAACTACAGACATGTTAGAGAGAAATGTAAACATGATGGATTGCGGAGGAGCATAAGGAGAAGATGGTGAGTGAGGGGATGACAGAAATGCATTCACCACTACAAACGCTAATCACAGTAAATGTCAACCCAGCCACTCACTCCTGCCATTCTGGCCTTATTTATTTCATTTCCTGCCACAGTCTTGTCCGGGTGACTTCCTGACAAAATGAAATGTGTTTCTTTTGTCTAGATGCCTAATGAGGTAGCTTTCATAAGAAGCCTAGGAATGAAAACAAGAGAAATTCATAGCTAAGAAGATTGACTTGGGAGGAGAAAACAAACCAGGCAATCTGATCTGTTGTAGTCTTGTATTTCAGTATCCTCTATCTGCTCATTATTTCTTCACCCTGTCCACCCTGTTTTAGTTTTCTGCTGAAATGCGTTGTTGTAGGACGAAGGGGGCAGCAGGTTTTTTTTTTTTGTTTTTATATAAGTCAAGTAAAGTCAGATCACTGGTTTAATTAGCTTTTCACATGTAAGAAACAAATCTAGACTCATTCCCAAATCCCTTTAAGTTGTCTTGCGTCCACTGGTCCAAGATTTTGATGGCCAAGCATGTAGCCAGCAGACAGTGCAACGCTCATTAATCTTAGAGTGACTTTCCTGGTGGGAGTTGGGGAATTGTAGCCTGTTATGTCTCTCTACACATCTACAGAGTGCTCAGTCCTGTTGCCAGCAGTGGTCCACAGAAGCAAAGAGGAGCCCAGCCTCAATGGAGTGGGATGTGGGCAGCATAAGCCCACAGCAGCTCAAGGAAAACACTCACACAGCACGGCAGTAAGCCAGACAAACTACACTGAGAGTAAACTCACTCTACTTACCAGTGGAGTGAGAGGGCTATGTGAGCGGCTTCACATTTGGTGGGACGATGGCATGTGTGTAGGGGGCTTTTTCTTTCATTTCATTTAGAGTATCAAAAGACAGTTGATTTCACAGTTAGGGATTATTTTCTCTCATTTCACCGTGCCCTCCCTCATGCAATCTGCTTCATCTGTTTCCCTCTTTGTCTCTTATTAGGCTTTCATAGGGTGCACACAAAATGTTTTATTTGTCAGCCAACCAATCGGAGCAGGAGGTCTGGACATGCTACTAATTGTGATCTTTTGGCCAAGTCTGCAACTGGTTGCCAACAGAAATTGAGTTAGGATGCTAACACATGCAATGCTACAAGAAACACCCCCAAGTAGGAACAAATACAAGACAGCTTGAAAATTCGCAGGGTTCACACCATCCAATAAAGAGGGATCTTAAATGATGTTACTTCTTTTTTTTCTCTGCATTTGAACATGCAAAATGTTTCCTTCGGCCAGTTTCAAAGCATAGAGTGTATGTTGAGCTTTCCTTTAATCTAAAAACGTAATACATTTTATAAACACTTGGGATGAAGACATTTCTATTTACAATCTTAAAATATACTACTTTAAATCAAATGACCATAAAACAAAATACAATCAACTGTATCCATTAATGTTATTTGCAGAACTAAAATGCATTTGTTCTCTTTAGTATTCAATCACAATGATTGATTTGCATGCCAGTAGAGGAGACATTCAGAGGTGAAATGGCCTTTTTCCAGTGCAGTCCCTCCATGCCCTTGTATTCTGACCTTTTGTTAAATCCATCCATTATGCTCCTGTTTTTAAACTAATTTATAGTGGCTGCAGAGAAAACAGCATAGGGCATACTGTAAATCAGTGCGTGTAGGTATTGTAAATGTACATGCATCTATGGAATGCACATTCTAACACAAAATGATTAATGATCATGCTTGAGTGGCTTGACTGCCCTGTTCAACGCAGAACTGATTTCGCCCACTTAGTACTTTTATGCACGTGTGCAAACATGCCTCTATGTGGTTGCAACGCTTAAGGATGCAAGTCTGCAAAAATATCTGTGTTGTTTTTTTTTCACTCTGACATTGAACATGGTACAATATTCTCAATGCTATCAGATGTTGGTAAGAAATAGAATAAAAAGATGGGCTCAATAGGCATAAAAACATATTCTTTAAATATTAAGATGTATACAAAGAAAACCATGTAGTCAAAGTTTTTTGTTCAGTGGCAGTGGGAATAAATAGCAAACTCAAATTCACTAGAAAAACAACCATTGACTTTTCTGACTTGTGTTTGTAAAGTGGCACCAGGAAGAAATGATGGTGTGGCGACCGACCTCAGTAAGGGGTGGCTTTGAGTGGTTTAAAAAAAAACAAAAAAAAACAAGAAACTTGCCGCACTTCCACTACAGGGTT
The DNA here is from genome assembly GCA_029814465.1 of Ostorhinchus cyanosoma. NCBI lineage: Eukaryota > Metazoa > Chordata > Actinopteri > Kurtiformes > Apogonidae > Ostorhinchus > Ostorhinchus cyanosoma. The sequence goes on from JAPTYQ010000003.1 coordinate 17,337,834, forward strand.
CCGGCTTGACTCAACTCGACTCTTACTTTTTGCGTTTCCGTAACGTAAAAGTACCTGGACTCTGGTACCCGGTGCTATTTTTCTTTAGCACTTACTCGGCTGAGGTTCCAAAAGGGGTGAAGATACTAAAATGTGACGTGAAAAGATTTGTCTCTGCTTCATTGCATCATCAATGCGTGATTGCCATTTAAAAAAAAAAAAAAAAAAACGATTTGGAAGTTTACAGTAAATATAGCTGTAGGCTAATACATGATGACAGCCTGCAAAATGACACAGTGGTCGGTCGAGGAGGTTCAGACGTTTCTGTCCTTAGTAGCCGATGAAAAGGAACAACACGCAACGAGCAAGTTTAGCAGCAATTCTCTGAGCAGACGTCATAGAAGTTACCTACAGTGTCGCTACCCGAGTTGAGTCAAGTCAAAACCGGTACCGCGTAGTGGAAACACGGCATTTGTGTACTTTAACATAGGAGTCCGGGGTTAGTGTCCTGTTTCCAAATTCAGGTAAATGCGCAAGTACAAGTGCTAATCACAACATTTTTCTGACCTTAACGAAACTCTTTTGTGCTTAAACCCAACACTTAATTGTCAGAGCCTAAAACTATCAGCTAACTAGTATTTTCCACATACCACCTGTCGTACTGTCATACTTTGTTTCTGGCAGGTATAGAACATGTGGATCAAATCACTAAGTGCAAATTTGTCCCTTTGATCAAGAGGTTTTTAAGCAAATAACGAGACATCACAGATCCAAATTATTATATAAAGAAAGGAGCACTGTTGGTATGTTTGGCTGACCAAGTGACATAAACACAAACCGTCTTTTGTGCCTCTAAACCTTCTATTTTGTCTGTACCGCTGCCTAATAACAAAGCCTGTATTACAAGAACCACTCCTAACAAAGGGCCCTTTAAACAAGGAGTGTCTGGCACAAAATCATTCGTCCCGATGTCCTGTGTGATAATACAGCCGCCTCTCACTCTCCACAACGCCTACATGGCTCCCAAGGCATGTAATACACCTCAATTCATCATTTCACCGAAGCAAATTAGATTGCATACATGTCAAATGCCGTCAAACTGAATCAACAAAATGATACTAAGATATGAGCTATGATACAATAGATTATATAAGGGGGACTGTGCAGACTCAAAAAATACAGTGATTCAAGGTCATTTGTGTTTAATGGAGACAATATTTCACACCTCCTCCTTATAAAAGCCTCTTGTGAATAATTACAACCTACAGAGCTGCTTTCTGTTGGTTGTTTCTCACAGTTTCTCACATTGCTTTGACCCTTGAGGTTAGTGAGCAATGTGTTAGACTATTGCTCTGTAATACCAACATGACAATAAATAGCTAAATTAGTGCTTTTTATTGTACATGTGAATACAGATATAAAGAAATCTCTTGACAGCTTCCTTTGACATACCCATAGTGAATCTTCAGAAAATCTCAGCAAAAAAGCCATTAACTGAACTATGATGCTTGTCACCATGCATTTGATCAATGCTCGGATTTTAAAGCCTCTTTTAAAATGTCACATCTACTTAATATCACATTATTCACCAGATAGAGTCAAGGCCTTAAGGATTTTATGCCTTCTAAAGCACAGGAAATTGTTTCTTTCATGAAAATCTGCGGGCAAATGTCACCTGAATGGTAATTTGTATATGGAACATCAATGACTTCATGCTAATTTAAATATGCTTTTCACATCTTATTTTAATGGGGATAGATAGGGGCAGGTCTTCAGTCATGAACCTCACATGTCGGAGTAGGTAATTAAAATTGCCGCTTTTATCTTGATGATACAAGCATTGGCACGAAAAATCAGCCGATCATATCCATTAAATGCAAGACATGCTATGAAACATACCAACAAAAAGACTGGGAAGCCTCTGAGGAAAGGACACACGCACACAAACACACACACTGGCCACTGTGCTTTTGCTGCTGTGAGTTCATCTTCCTCAAAGTAACTAGACGGCTTAACACTAGAGGGCTCACATGCATTGCAATACAGTAGAGCTGCTGTTTGTTCGAGCACTGGGGGGGTTGTTAGAAACCTCTCGCTATCACACAGATGACTGTCCAATGTATTATTGATTAAGCTTTATTGTGCCGAAACATCCCTTTTATGGCCGCAGACAAAAATCTACTGAGTAGATGAAATGTTACATTTGAATTTATAAGCAACACTGCATCATCTCTCATGACACCAGAGTGCAAATTGAGGACAGCAAGAACTCAGACGGAAGGTTTTTTTTTTTTTCTCTCCATGAATTTAGAAGGAATTACAAGGAATGGAGGGGAAGGCAGAGTGGTAGAGAGGAAAGAAGCAAGAGGAGGAGGTTTTTAAATGAAGAATTTGTGGGTGCCTGTGGATGTGGGTACAAATACGTGTTGGTCTGTGGATTTCCATAAATCTTGAGGTTGTGTTCGTGTGCAAGTCGCATCACGTTGCCTAGTCGGTCCTACATAGTAGTCGTGCATTTGCGAGCCTTAGAAAACTGAGCATCTGGTCTCCCCTGTGGGAGTCATTAGCAGTGAAGCTCATCCTTTTGTCACATACTTCAGTGTCTGTCCCTCACCTCTCAGCCCAACCTCAGGGCCCATCATGTTCCCTCTGCACACCTGGCTTTACTTCCTTCATCTCTCCAACTTCAAGGCTCCTCTAGCTGCCTGCTCCCAGAGAAACTGAGCTAGATAAATAGAAAGAAAGAGAGAGAGAGGGAGGGAGAGAGAGGTGGTGGTGGTGGTGGGGGTTTGAATGAGCAAGATCGAGACGGGGTGGAACAAAAAAGAACACAGATAGTGACGGCGGAGGGAGAGAATGAGGTCTGTCAGCTCTCCACAACCTATTATCAGAGTCCTGGAGGACGCCTCAACTCCCCCAAACCTTTCTTTGTACTGTCGAAGACAAAAAAATAAAAAATAAAAAAAGAGAGCCCACTCTCACTTTCTTCCTTTGCACCATTCCCCAAGTTATTTCCTTAAGTCCACACATCCCTCATCGAGCCAGCCATCCAGCCTGCTGCTCGGACTGTTTGCATGCTTGCCTCCGTTCGCTGCCTCTCCACAGTCGTGCCACAGGGAGAGTCAGTTATATGAAAGCCTCCTCTTCTCCCCTAATCTCAGTGTGGCAGAGAGGCTGGAGCTGGCTTTGCTTCAGATACACAGACCCCCACTCGCTTGCCTCTGCCCAGAAAAATCTCTGCTCATAGTTACCACTGACAGTATGCCAACACACGCTCAACACCAGCCCAACCAGGCCCCACTGCTTGTCTCCTTTTATGGCTCAACGCTGACCCTACTCAACCTTGCATGTACTTATTAAGATGTAAATTCAAATTGTTTGCCTGGATTCTGTTCAGAATTTGTGTGAAGAGGAGGTATGAAAATACATTGGGGTTACTAAGAGGTGGATTGAGGAAAAGATAAGGATTAAGCAGGTGGCTGGATTTAAGAATGAATGCTGTCCCGGAAATTCAATATTGCTTCATTGTAGATGTCCCCTGCATCATCCATCAGTTAGAAAAAGACCTGAAATTGATCCCTAGGGGAGGTAGTTTGAGAGGGGAGAATCATCATGCACCTGACTTGGAAAAAGCTGTTGTCATACCCATGAATTGAAAATAAATGAAGTTGATTTCTTGGATTGCCCGGGTGTCACATACTGTAACCACTGTACTCGTTCACTTGGGATGGTTTCGGATTCTTCCCAGAGGACCCAGGCTATTTCTCAACCGATGTGAATGGAGACAGCACAGATTGGGAATGAGCTCTCTTTATGGATTTTCGTTCCAAATAAAGTGGTTCATTGCTTCCAAATGGCCGTGACCCCAACACAATTAACCTGGCAATCTGTCACTTCCAAGGGCATCCATTGGGAATTTGGGGAAATTGGCTGACTTGTCACCATCCTTCACCCTTCCCTTATCAGTAATGGAAGAAGGGAAGATGATAGACATGATTTACCATGTCCTGTGCAGTATCACCCTCTCTCTCTCTCTCTTCATTCCTTCTCCATCACTTCTTAATCTTTGCTTTCATTGGAAAAGATACCTCCTCCTTTCACTTAGATATGTTTACTCCATCATGCCACTGCCAGTGTCACCATCCTCTCCAATGGTATCTGAGAAGTCCAACGGCTTACAGTTACAGCTTTTAATTAAGAATGACTGTATACTCCCATTTACTAGCCTGCTAATCACTATGGTGACTTACAAAGCGACTTGGGCCCTCCCAACTGGATGAATGAAAATACCATTGATTTCCTATGGAGGCAGCCTGCCAAGCCGAAAGCACAGGCTCACAGGGTAGATCAGGTGTTAATGAATATCAATGTTAATCTAATGAAGGTACAGAAAAGAAGAGGTGAGAAAGGCACACAAGAAGAATAGGATGGAGAAAAATTTGCTTTCAAAAGTTACCTAAGGCATTCAAATATTGGAAGTCTTTGAGAGAGAAATAATCAGAGCCATTGTCATACTGCTGATGGTGAGGTTCGGTCAAAACGTTGCCAGTCAGGGCCTTTTCAAAAACAAGGTCCATCTAAACGACATACATATCGTAAAAACATTATATGACAAACTATGTCTTGTTAGGTTTGGGCAATTTGGTGATATGATATGGTCAGAACAGGACAATAACTTACCAAAGATTGGAACATTTTAGGGGTGGAACATTAAAAGCACGCTATTTACACAGGTTAACACAAGATTGCATTAAAAACACCACCAATTTTGATCTCCAAAGAAAACTAATGCAATATAAAAATGACACTGCAAGGTCAAAACAGAACATGGCAAGTATAATATTGTGTTGGAAAGTTTTTAGCTTCAATGATTGAACACATTTGCTGTAGCATAATTTATGTCATGCAATGCTTATACAACTTCATGATATATGTCATTGTTATTTGTTTCCATTCAGAGTTGTATTAATTTTTGATGAAAGAAGAGTCAAGTCTGCTTGTAAAGTCTTCTCCAGCACTTCCTAAAGACTTTGATGAATGATGAATGGGGTTCAGGGCTGTACAATGTGGTGTCCATGTGTGAAAATGATGCCTAACGAAACACTCTTTCAGAAGCCGGATGAGCCTGAAGAAGACATCTTGGAACATGCCCATACCGTCAAGAAGGAAAAAAAAAATCACTGATGTTCCAACCTGGTCATTCAGTAGATTCTGTTTGTCAGCTGACCTAATATTTTGGAGACATAACATTACTGAACTTAAACCTGACCAACTGAAGCTAGGGCTGGGTGTATCGATCTAAATATTGATACTATTGACCATTAGGTGAGTAATAGATCGATACTAGCATGATGAGATCGATACTTTTGTTGCGGTTTCTTTTCTATGTGTTCAGCAAATCACACAAATTTTCCTCACAAAATTCATGTGAGCAATATTTTTGTTACTTTGTGGCTTTTTTGTTATTTTGCACTAGTTTCTTAAACAAATATGTGTAGTAAAAGGGAATTATTTTATTAGTTTTATTTATTGTGATCTTTTATTTATACTGTTAAATTGTTTTATAATGTGGTTAGTTAATTTTTTAAAAAGTGTTTAATTGCCTAAAATCTGTGTCCTGTGTTTTATCATAATAAAAATCTACTCACTAAAGGCAAAATCACAAAATTATTCAATGATCATGACATTTCAAGTAAAACATAGCGGTATCGGCTCTACTAGCCCTGTATTTACTTGGTATCAGATCTATGTCAAATTCCCAGTATCGCCCACCCTTAACTGAAGCAACCTCAGACCAAAACAGGTGTGGGCACTAGGCATGATGGGTAATCATTTCATTCACCTCTCTTCTCAACCTGATATGTCCATCAACAGCTCTTACCTATTTGCTTATTTAAATTCAGGTGGCAATTTTTATTTATTCATTTATTTTCCTTTGGTCAGGTGACATATAGCCTATGAACATATATCAACATTCTATTAGAATAACTATCATCTTCATTGCATCACTCAGCCATACGTACTGTCATCATAGACCTGGTTTAGATCAAGTTAGATTATTATTAGATTAGATTAGCTTCATTGCCAATTGACATGTCACAGTAGAACGAAACATTCAGCATGTCACAGCAAACAAAATTACGATACACGGTCTTCCGAAAACCCATGAAGCCGCTGCCAAATTCCAGGTGCAAGTTGAACAAGTTGAACATTAAAACTCCCTAAAAATACTCACTGTGGTTGAATTTTGTTTAAAAGGCACTAGAGTCATTATGTGAAAAAGAAATGAAACAAGAAACTCCTTGAGTCACTGCTTCATAAAAGGTCTGCCTTAAAGCCTGCAACATTAAGAGGCAGCCATTTAATGCAGTCTTAACAGTCCTAATGATAACCCAAAGTTATCTTACAAAGTATTCCTTTACACAGACACAGGAGTGCTTTTAGTTTATCACAAGCAATTCTTGTTTGGCGTTATCCCTCTCTAGTGGAGCGATTATCAGGGCGACAGGGTGAAGCCTGTCGTCTCAACACACACTAGGTCAAAGCAGACTGTCCTCCCCTTGCTCTGCAACCATTGTTAATTCGCCTCTATTTTACACCATTGATCTCCTGCCTTCCAGCCCAAACATGCCGGTCTTTGTGGAGCTGTTAAGCTGCTCCACTACCGGACTGTCTACCCTGTTGTTGTGAGCCTGATATCGATCCCCAGTTCCCCATGAACTGCCGGCTGGGTATTAAAAAAAATGAAGAAAAGGTTCGGTACTTGGTTTGACGAATGTGATATAATGGAATAATCTTATTGCAGAACATTAGTATCTGCAATGAGACTTTTCCTCTTAAACTCCAATGATAAGTCTCAGTGGGAGACTGTAACCCTGGAGAGTTACATTTCATCCCACCTATTCATTTTCTACCTGCTTATTTAGCTCAGAGCTGCAGTGACAACAGAGCAGAACAGCCCAGACACCCTTCTGCTCAGTCATATCCTGCAGCGACTCTTGGGGTACAGCCAACCATTTTCAGGTCAGCTGCAAGATGTCCTCTCTCCAGAATGTCCTGAGTCTGCCCTGGAGTCTCTTCCTACTCAGTTGTATCCATAGCATTGCCAAAGGGAGACAGCAGGGAGTCATACTTACTACCTCATTTGGCTTCTCTCTCTATAGAGGTGCAGTGGCTCAAAGCCGAATAGGGGTGGGCTGATCACATCATAGCCAAAGCTGAAAGCGTAAAATAAGCAACAGTGCTAGTGGAAAATTTGAGCGGAAGTGCTTTTGTCTGGGAGGCAGAAACAGGTCTCTGAAGTTAGTTGAGTCATTTTAGCTGCATCTACAGCATGCATGTTGATATTTATGACAATATTGGAGTTTTTGTTCAGTGTTTGGATTTATTAATATACTGTACATGTCATGAATAAATTAAAGGTGCCCTTTAAGTACAGAACAGAGGGAAATAGTGTGGATTATATTCCAATTGTCATATAATAATCATGCTTGTTATTTGTAAAGTACATTTGTACCACTTGAATAAATTCAATAATAGAAAACATGAAGTTTTCACCACTGCAGTCCCAGATTACTTTTCTGAGGTGTTCGTTACATCGTATACCTTGAAGAAATTGAAAGTTACCAAATTGGGGCTGTTTGTGATGAATGGATACACTTAAAGGTGGGGTGCAAGATGTTTTCCTGGAGCATTTTTTTATCATATTGTTTAAAATCCCCTTCACACCCCAATTACAACCAATTAATTAAAAGCTCTAACACAAAAATAAAAACATTCAGTCACCTGTGGAACGGACAGGACTGAAAAAACACCATCACCGTTTTGAGTGCCCACTCGAAATGATTGAATGGTGATATGTCTATCAAACTCAACAGCCATTTGTCCCTCCCTCCTCTGTGCATACCTCTTCTGCATGAATCGTACATTCTCAGAGGCTTGGAGCACGAGTGCAGGAAATGAAGCCAGAGCTTGGCTAGCTATATTAGCAATATTAGGAAAATTGTTAGGAAAACTGTTTTGTCACTAACATAAATCACTAGGAAATGGTGTTGGAGGAGACTGAATGAGGTACGCATGGATCAGAGCCTGAGCCGGACGAAATGTTGCTGTGCAGCGCTCGTGAACCCTAGGGAATAAGTATTGCGCATGCCAGTATTCTGGAGGCGTGGCTTCAGGAGGATGTCTAAAGAAAGGGGTGTGGACTTTTGAATTGTGTATTTACAAACTGTAGCTTGCTCGAACGTTTTTTTTTTGTTTTGTTTTTTTAAAGATCTCGTACCCCACCTTTAAGATAGACGCCTGCTTTTAATACCAGCCTGTTTCAGGTAAGGTACAATATTTGGGAATTTTAGAAAATGAATGTCATACAGGACATTTTGACAGATAAATTAGCAAACTAATTCATTCAGCATTCAGTTGGACCCTCTACTGGCCTGCCTCCTTGTCCAGAGAGCACAAGCGAATACATTACTTGAATCTGATTGTGGCTTGACAGGCTGCTGTGACAGATGGGTTGCAGTTGCATGTTGTGTGCAGTGTGTGATTATGAGTGGAGATTATATTTTATAGCTTGTCTCACAAACATGAAAAACACATAAACTCCTTCACTCTGAATCAAGTTTGAGGGCCTTGAAAATGTTGGTTCTGGGTTGAAAATAACAAAACAGAACAGTGCTGGAGACAACTTTGAAGATCAATAGAAAATGAAAAAAATGTGAGTGTTGTCAGGTACAGTATGATCTTTCAGTTTATACTTCCACTAATTAATAATTTTATCTTACTCCCACTTTGTTCTATGATACACGTCAATCATCCAGCTGCTAAAGTCAATAATACCATATGGTCAGAGTAGGGTCTTAAAGGCTGGAGAGATGAACTATTGCAGTTTATCCGTCAGACCGATCTAACAAAATGGTATCAGTATCAAAGCCAGCACTGAGATCCAACATAATCAGAATGCAGGCCACACATCTACTTCTAAAGAAAGGTTGTTGGTCACTCTGCGGAGGGCAGAGTCTGTGCTATCAAGCCCTCTAAAACCAGATTAGAATTCCTCAAAGATATTACTTTGACTCATAACAGACTGTAATTAGGTTGAGACAACTTCTTCTAAAGTCTCGGGTAAAAAATGTCAGCCCAGACTGCAGAGAAGACAAGAGGTCAGGCCTCAGTGCGCTGATTAAAGGATGGGGTTGAAGAGAGAATGTGTTATTCTGAAAGGCACCACAGAATTGTTGCTTCATGGAGATGAGTGGGAGAAAAATAAGCTGCAACATGCTGCTCTCTGATATATCAGCCTTAAATCCTTCATTGTATTGTGGAACATTTACCAGCATCTTATTTATGAAGGGATTTTTGGAGAGCCGCTTTACATTATGTCTCCACAGCCTGAGTTACCATTCAGCCATGGTAGGGAGATGGCCTGTTTACTATAAGGGTGAGAACAGTGGTGTACTCCAGGGTATACATTGGTATACACTGCAAAAATCTAAATCTTACCAAGTGTATTTTTCTCATTTCTAGTCCAAATATTTCATTACACTTAAAATAAGACATACTCACCTACAGAGTAACACTTCAGTGAGACACAGAGAACTTATTTTTAGACAATAGATCTTGAGAA